>DWHP01000476.1:0-19819 GCA_018247895.1 Parnassius honrathi
TTAGTTTTTTATAGAGAATTTTATGATCTTTTATATATAATTTAATATTATGACGGAAACTTCTTTGGTTTTTGATTGATTCTTATTTAAGGACATATGTGGGTGGCATGGGCCCCATCATTCACTTACCATCAGGTGGACTGTGTGTTCGTTTGTCACCCAACGCTATAAAATAAACACAAAAAATAAAGAGAGTATATGATCATTCCGGCGAAGGCGAATTGGGAGCCGCTTCAGTTGATTTCGAAATTAGGATACATGATCATATTTGCGTAAACCAAATATGAATGGAATGATTGTTTAATTACCCCATATAAATATTCGTGTAGCATATATCAGCATAGCCTAAAGTAGGTAATAAACGGGAATGTGCAAACGCAATTTTGGTAGAAATGGGCCGGAAATTTCGAAATCTCTTAAGACTGATACAAGCTGAAAATGTTTTCTTGCTTATCTATTCATATTGAAGTGCCCAAATATTGTATTGTCAATTAGAACCTCTAGATTTTTTACAACGTTGCTGTAAGAAATAACAGAATTCTCAGAATAAACAAAGGGCGGCGTATGCCACGTAATATTTTGTAGTAGTTTGTTGCAACCTATCTCTATTACCCGTGTTTTGCTAGGGTTAACGTTAAAATACAGATCTGTCCATCTTATGGCTGCGCGTAGACAGCGACAACAATCCCCGCGTCTACGGGTACCTCTATAGGTCTCATAGCGGTAATGCCGAAACAGACCATCCGCAAAGATCGTGATACTTGGTGATTTTAACGCCCACCACACTAAATATCTTGAATGGCTACGACTTCGCCTTGGCATATGGTCTGACACAACTGGTTACCTTGCCTACGCAGATCCCAGCTGTGGAAGATCATGTACCTTCCCTGTTGGACCTTCTACTGAATTCTCATCCGGACAGATATCAGGTCTCCGTCGATGCTCCTCTTGGCTCCTCGGACCATTCTCTGATCCGGAGTACAGTGTCACTCACGCTCTCATCGCGGTTGCGTACCGCAGGTTGCCGCCGTGTTTGGCATTATAGGTCAGCAGATTGGGATGGCATGCGGGATCGCATCCAGCGCAGAGCAAGCAGTTCGAATCGTCGGCGACCGTGCTCTTTCCAATCGGCTTGACTCACTGGCACTACGACGAGATGTTGCATCTCTATGCGTATTTGATCCACTCTCATCACCAGTGATTAATCGTTGCAAAATTAAAAGGAAATATTAATCTTTGGGTTTTCCCATCGTTAAAGGAAGTGCATAATTTTTGTTTTATTTAAATTTATTACTAAATTATTATTATTAAGCCACTCTATAATTTCGCGTAAACTGGTATTGATATCACTTTTATAATTAATTTGGTTTGTACACTTTATTTTAGCTGTACTGTCATCCGCAAAGAGAACCATTTTATGTGACGTTATTTTTGGGTCCACCATCGACAATAATACGACACGTGTTTCGCCTCTACACAAGATATTCTCAGATGTGATATTTAGGGGACTATTTTAATATATTTTGTAAGCTGCCAGACCTATCTTGGGGGCCACATGCAACTTGCATGACCGCATTGAACCCAAACGAAGTTTGATCTATACCTATAAATTAAATTGGAGCGTCTCTGCAATATCGTAATATCTGCTTATATTGAGCTAAAAATATGAATAACCGTATATTTAAATTTATGTCTGTCTGTCTGTCCGTCTTGGCTCACCTGAAGAATGGCTGAACCGGTGGTGACGAAGCTTCATGAACAGGTGGATGGCAATACCAAGATTTAGATCTAGGTTATTTTATCCGGGCAACTTAGCTTTTTTTAATAGAACGTAAAATTAATTAAATAAATTGTCATTGGTTATCCGAAATCTAAATAACGCCACATCAGTATATCCTGCCCAGGAACAAATTCGGAGCGGATCGGTAGTTATTCATAATTATCTACATTTAATTTTTTATTATTACGAACTGGTACTTTGCATAGAAAGTCTGTGTTCTTTTTGCATTTCAAGATATTTGTATAAATATGTATCGGGTATATCAACAAACTGTAAAAGCTTGCATTAATATATTGGTTGATTGGATCTTTACAGAATAGTGAAGCCCAAGAAAGAACGTCTAGAGGAAGCCATGGAATCACTCCGCATGAAGCAGAAGATTCTTGCCGAGGCGCGCGCAAAACTACGGGAGCTGAGTGAGATGATCGCACGCCTGCAGAAGGAATACGACCAGAAGCTCGCGCAGAAGGAGGAGCTTGAGAGGAAGTCCAAGATGTTGCAGCTCAAGATCGAACGCGCCGAGGCTCTCATAAGTGGACTCTCGGGTGCGTAATTTTACTACGTGATAGAGCCATCCAGCAGCTATATTTTGGTTAAATGAGTCGGCTCAACGAGAAAAGAACCATGCTCTTATAGAATACCGGCGTAAAATAGTAGCTTAACGCTGCTGTGTTTCGTATGGTGACTGTAGAGAACCGGAAACCCTTTTTACTGGAAACGAGGCATTCCATCTTAGTCCTCACGGGTGACAACGCATCTACATTTTTATTCTTAATTGGGGATAAACTTAGATATTAGCATGGCCTCAGCATGTACTTGCCATCAGGTGAACTGTGGGCTCGTTTCATATCCCTATTCTATACAAAAAATCATTCGAATACATGTGAGATATTAAGCAAATGCTTAGGATTTCTGTGCATGATAAAATCCGTTATGAGAATATCCGAAAAAGAAGAATAGAATATAATATAACCCACAGACACATACATGGGTACGTTTTTAAGTTCGCGGAATGGGTAGGTAGGTAATAAGTGGGGACGTCGCTGAATTACGTACTATTTGACCAACTCATTATTAGTATAAATACCGGATTTTATTGTAATTAGATCGTTAGTCTTTGAGTTATCGTCAACCAAACAAGCCAATTGGAAAGAAATTGTGAAATATGGGGAAAATCGACTTCAGTGCCATTATAAAGTTCCTTACCAAGCGCGGATAATCAGTTCAGACTGTACTGTAAGAGATGTCATCCGTTTACGGAGACTCTTGTCCAAGTAAAACTATGGTTTACAAGCGGCATATCCTTTTTAAACAAGGCAGAGAGTCGCTTGAAGACGACCGACGGCCAGGAAGGCCGATCGAGGTGACCACTTCGGAAATTCTTCAAAAAGTCGACAAATTAATATTAGAAGATCAGGAGTATCAGATACAACCATTATCAAAATTCTTCGTGACCATCTTGGCATAACTAAAGTCAGTGCAAGATGGGTGCCTAGAATGCTTACGCTACCTCAAAAGCAACGGCGCGTGGAGTGTTCTCCCGCATTTTTGGACCTCTGTATGGAAGACAAAGTTGGAGTGTTGGATCGAATTGTTACTTGTGATGAAACTTGGATTCACCATTATAAATCTGAGTCAAAACAGGACTCTATGCAGGGGCACAAAATAGGCACACCACCAACCAAGAAATTTAAGGTGGCACAATCGGCTGGGAAAATCATGGCGACAGTCTTCTGGGACTCAGAAGAAATCCTATTGATTAATTATTTATAAAGATAAAGGTGATAAAGGTGTCTCCATAATCAGAAATGACTACGCTTCAATCCTAGAACAGTTGAAGAAAGTCATAAAGGTGAAAAGAAGGGGAAAATTGACTAAAGGAATCCTTCTTCTGCACGACAACGCGCCTGTTCATAAGTGCCGTGTTGCGATGGCTGCCCTGCAGGTGGACTTCAAAATTTTGCCACACCCACCCTGTAGTCCTGACCTGACCCCCAGTGATTGTTATCTATTTCCAGACTTCTTTCTCAAAAATCTCTTAAAATCTTCAGGACTTCGTGTGAAAAAGTTTTTAAGTGAAGAAGAAGTGATGGAAGCGGTTTAACCTTATTTTTTAAACAAAGACTAATCATTGTTAAGGGTATACATAAGTTAATTGAAAGATCCGGAAAATTTATTAGGGTAGCAGGTGAATATGTTGAAAAGGAAAAATAAGTTTGGATTTTTATCCACTGCTTACCCCTCATTCCGCGAACATTAAAATGTCCCCTGGTAGCTTAGCGCATCAGTAAGCGGAATGGCAATTGGTCGACTGCATAGATTGATATCTTTTATGGAAAAAACGATAAACGATGGGGGGAAAACATAGTGTTGAGACGAAGATAGAAAGTCTTTTTATTGCCCGTTCTCTCAGGTGATGGTGAGAGAGTGCACCGAGCATGCGGCTAACCTGATGGCGGGTAGGATGATGACTGGACGCATCGTGGTGGAGTACTACGCGAGTGTAATCCTCCGCCATCTTTAGGTTGTTTAGTTACGTACACGTGTTCACGTATAACATACAGCCGTGTGCACGATACTACAGTGCCCTGTTTTGTCGCTCTCTATAGCCTCTTACGACTGCAACGGGATAACATGTGGTATTTTACAAAAATACTACAAGTTTTAATAATTTTGTAGATATTAATAAATAATGTTCACTTAGGCGAGAAGGAGCGGTGGGAGCTAACGGTGGAGCGTTTGGACCGTGAGTTCGACAACTTGCCAGGCGACTGTCTCATCGCCACCGCCTTCGTCGCCTACCTAGGACCCTTCGTGTCCGAGTACCGCGAAGAGCTGATGGACGAGTGGTTCCGCGAGGTGAGTATCTTTATACCCAGGCAAATAATAGGATAAGTTACACAGTTATCTGAAATAATAGTGTTTTCTTAGACACATTAAAAAAATTAGTGTTAGATTGTGGAAAACAACGTTCGCAGTTTATAAAACAAAGAACTAGTCTTATAGTTCGCTCACAGTCCAATAAATAAGGTACGGAGAATAGATCGTAACGTGTATGCAATGTATTAGTACCGCAGTGCCCGTATATTAGTATATATAGAAGTCTGCTTTGTGCGAATGATAGTAGTATGAAGGGGAGGTCAAAAAGTTCGCGGAATGACATGGAAGGGTAATGAAATGAAACATTAAACCAGTTTTCCTTTTCAATGTATTCGCCCCTAACCCTAACACGTTTATTAGATCTGTCAAATAACTTATTAATAGCATCTTAAAAAAAGGCGTCAAAACAGGCCGAAATTGCTGACTTCACGTCATCATCGTTGCCAAAATTTTTCTCACGCAGTTCTTTCTTTATTTTTGGAAGCAAATGGTAGTCGCTTGTGGCCAAATCTGAGCTGTAGGGTGGTTGGCGCAGTTGTTCAAAACCGCACCGGTGAATGGCAGCCGTTGCAACACGGCTTGTGTGCACGGGCGCAAGTCGTGCAAAAGAAGCACGCCTTTTGTAGGCTTTCCTCGCCGTTTTTCTTAAATAGCTCCCTTTAATTGATCTATTAAAAAAGCGTATTATTTTCCCATTATGAAAACACCACGTTCCTTATTATCAATCAATAGAATACCTTCTGTATCCCAAAAGATCGTGATCTTTCCGGTTGGTTTAGACACCTTATACTTCTTAGGAGGGTGGTGCCTTTTCATGCCACTGCACTTTTTTTAGGTTCATAATGTCGAACTCAAGTTACATCACCAGTTGCAATTCGGGCCGAACTTCCTCCCTTCGCTTTCCACAGCGGTCCAAAAACTCGCGACAACTTTTGACGCGCTCGTGTTTTTGATGCGCGGAGGGCATCAAAAACGCGAGCGCTTTCAGAACCCATCTTGCACAGACTTTAGTCATATCAAGGTGTTTTTTTATAGTAAAGGGGGCAAACGAGCATACGCTTCACCTGATGTTAAGTGACTACCGCCGTCCATGAACAACTACAACACCAGGGGAATTGCAGGTGCGTTGCCGGCCTTTTAGAAGGGAGTAAACTCTTTTCTTGAAGGTCCTTAGGTCGTATCGGTCCGGAAAAGTCGCCGGTGGTAAAGTATTCCACAAAGAGGTCGTACGCGGAAGAAACCTAGTGTAATGTAGTGGTGGACCGTAAAGCATCCAGATCCGGATGGTATCGGGAGGTTCGGGGTGTAGTGCGTTCATGAAATTTAGCGGCAAGGATTAATCCGAACAATTCCTCCGAGCACTCCCCTGGTAGATGCGAAAGAAAATGAAAAGGGATGCAACATCTCTTCGCAGCGCCAGTGAGTCGAGCCGATCGGAAAGCACTCGATCGTCGACAATTCGAGCCGCTGACTGGATCGTGTCTGCACTGGATGCGGTCAAGTGGAAGGAGCTAGCATTGAGGAGCCCCAGCCCAGAGATGGGAACAGTATTCCATGTGAGGCCGAATCTGCGCCTTGTAAAGTTGCAGGCGATGTGCCGGCATGAAATGCTGGCCCGCTCTACTGAGCACCCCAAGCTTTTTAGATGCTAATTTGGCCTTCTCTTCCGAGTGACCACGAAACTGCACGTCACTCGATATGCCGACCCCGAGGATTACGACATTGGCTGAGGTAACAAGGGAAGTGCCTTAAAACTGAAGAGATACGACACAGGGGTTATTTTTAGCAGTAAACGCGCAAACTTCCGTCTTCTGAGGGTTAAATTGGACTAGATTTAGTCGCCCACAATAAGAGATTTTGTTCAGCAAAGTCTCGACTTCAGACACAAGTTTGTGCCAGTACTCGGAGACGTTTTCCCGAGAAATATTGGCACGGCCGGTGTACAGAGCATCACCAGTACTGACTATGCAGAAAAACAGCGTTGGTGATAGCACTCAGCATTGTGGAAAGCCAGCGTTAATAGGCTTGTAATCGGAGCATGCACCGTCTACAACGACCTTAATACTCCATTCTGCAAGAAAGCTAGTAATCCAATTGCACAATTTCTCGGGAAGCCCATAGGAAGAAAGCTTCGAAAGAAGCGCTTTGTGCCAAACCGGATCGAAGGCTTTCGCAATGTCCAAACTAACGGCCAATGTCTCCCTCTTGGACGCTACTGCCTCCGCCCATCGATGATTTAGGTAGACCAGAAGATCACCAGCTGATCGATCCTGACGAAAACCGTATTGGCGGTCACTAATCAGCTGGTGATCCTCAAGGTACCGCATGAGCTGCCAGTTTATAATGGATTCCATTATTTTGGACAACAAGGAGGTGGTAGCGATAGGCCTATAGTTTGACGGATCTGGGCGGTCGCCTTTTTTAGGGATCGGGTGTATGAAAGCCGTCTTCCGTGGTTTTGGGAGTACGCCTAGGGAGTAGGAGTACCGGAAAAGACGCGTTAGAACCTGTGCAAACTCTGAAGCACACGTCTTCAGCACAATTGAGGGGATTCCGTCAAGCCCACTCGACTTGTGGATATCCAGGGAGAAGAGTGATTTGCGATGGAGCACTCACACCGCGGGATGTTCGGCGATGTGCTCCCTCCGTCATCGAGAGTCGAGTTGGATGCAAAAAAAAGAGCCTAGAAGATCGGCTTTCCCTTTTGCGACATGGGCCAGTGATTCGTCCTCCCTGTGCAGAGATGGAAGATATGGCTGACAGAAATTCCCTTGGACAGCCTTGGTCTATATGCATGTCTAATACACGGTTTCCAGAAGGAAGGCGAACTAGTTTCTCGCCAATTCTGCCTATGTGTTCTGACTTTTCCCTGAAAATGACTCTTTTGAAGCACCTGGAGGCGAAATTATACTTATTTTTTAGGGCGCTGGTGTTTACATCAGAATTGGGACTTTGATGCGTTAGCCTAGGCCCGGTAGCACTCCTGCTTATAGCATGATGCTATTTTACAGAAGCGACTAGGTCATGGCTGAGATCTCCTCCTCGCCTCCGATGGGCACCACAGAGGAAGGAATAAAAGGCTCCATACCCTGAAGTACCACATCAGCGAGAGAATCAGCAACACATTGTCGTAAGAGGCGACTGGAAGAAACTAAAACAGAAGAAAAAATATACAAAAGTTCAAAAACTTTATTTAACTTAGTTTGTATAAACGTGATTATTATTATATTAAGGAATTTATGGATGATAATAACCCCTGGGAAGGGTGATCGCTACCAAGCTACTTGTAATTTGTTTTGTGTTGTTAATTAATACATGATTGTAAGCTGTTTTTTGTAAAAGTCCCTCCGGGTTTCTCGCTGGTTCTTCCAAAGACAGAGTTTTTTTCAGAACCAGTGGTAAATTAAAAAAAAGTGAATTTTAATAAGTGTTGTTTATAATCTATTTCTGTTTCTGAAGGCGGGCGGCAGCATCTTTGTGATAACGACTCAAATTAATAAAAAACTGCGGTTCATAACCCATCTGACAAGAGTGACAACTTTGGCAAATTCTTTCTTACGAGGCAATCTATGGGAGAGTCCTAGGTTCAACAGTGGCAATTTATAGGCTTTATTGGACTCTACATACTCTTTTAGTGCTTTTTTGCTACCAAATAGTAGAGCTTTTACTTCTGTGTTCCAGTCTGAAAGGTATGGTGAGCTAATATAGTTATAAGCTGGGAAGCATTCCATTTTTTTGTCACAGGTGGCAACGCATCCGTAGCCTTCTTTGTTTAAAGTTAGCTGCGTACATGGAATGTAGTGACCACCTACCATCACCGCAGTTTTATTTAAAAAATTACTTATAAAATTAATAATTAGGTGTTCAACGAAGCTGTCCCAGTGACTATGGATTTAAGCATGAAAAACTTCCTACTAGACGATGCTACACTCAGAGATTGGAACTATATGGGTCTGCCAGGTATGCCGAAAGTTAATGTTTTTAAAAGAAATAATAGCTTCAGTCTTTTATTATGCATATTATTACAGTGTAAGCCTCACATAAGATTCCCCATATTGTAGGCAGCGAGGAACCCCTCTGCTTATAATTTAGTGCGGGTTGATATCTCTTTATACCTATTTCTTCTTCCAATCAGCAGTTCACCCACTGCTGATTTCTGGTAAGAAGTCTCCAACTTCGCTTGACAACGTCTGAGAGATTAGGTCTTCTTCAAAACTTGAAATTTGGTCAAACATCCAGACCCGGTACAATTATTTGTAGGCCATACAAATAATTGTTCCGTCCAGAATTCAAACTCACGACCCTCAGCGCCGCAACTCAAGCTAAGCCAGTGCGCCACGGAGCCGTTAATATTTTTCAAAGAAATTCAAGTCCACTAATGAATTGGAGCAGCGTGGTGAGCATTTGCCTACTCTAAAACCCTTTCAGAAATGACATGAGTCCTGTGTAAAATAATGAGGTATATATATATATCTCACTCGGGTGTAACTTTCAACTCATCTTTGATCACTATAGCTTTGCTGTTTTAAAGTTGGTTTTTGCACTGTCATATCATATAGCTTATGTCTTCTGTCTGGCAGATGACAATTTTAGTGCAGAGAACGGTATCATAGTGCGTCGAGCGACTCGATGGCCTCTAGCCGTAGACCCGCAAGGTCAGGCGCTCATCTGGATTTCCAGACTAGAAGAGAAGAATGACATTCAGGTCTGTAATATTTATATAATTTATTTATTTATTAATGTCCTTCTGACCGAATTTGGTGGCCACTGTCTACGGAGCCTTGCCATCTGCGTGGAACGGGACTATAGTGCACAAGTGTATAAGCACGCGTGGATGTACTCTCAAAGCCCGACGGGAGGGCAATTCAACACTAATCCGGAGAAAGCAGGCGCAGAACAAACGGCTTTGCGTGCTTTCTAAAACACGGGGATGAAACAACGTCATTTTTTGACTCCAGGCTGCTACTAAGAATTTCTTGACAGAAAAATCCAATAACAGATGTGAGCTCGACTCATGATTCGAACACAGGACCTCATGATCAGCAGTCACGCTTAAGATCACAAGGTCAATATGACAGTCAATATATTTATACATATACAAGTGATCCGCACTGTCTTAGCGGGTAATTTTAGCATCTCGACAACAGCGCCACCTAACATATCCAATTGTGAATCGAAACTATTTTCGAATCAACTTAATTACACACGCAAAATTTCCTCAAAATCGATTTTACCATTTTAGAGGAGTTTAGTCACATACACACGGACGAAAGAACTACCGATACTATTTTTTTTTGAAATTTCGAGTAAATAAAGCTTTCACAACAACTACTCTTACGCGCGCTCCTGTGTGTGTGAGTCAATTTACGTTTTCGTTGCTCAAGTTTTTGCCTACTTTTTACTTAGTAACACGTTTACTAATGCTTAAGTTAACCACATGACGCGTATTATGATGCCAACTTTCTGTTGACTTTTCGTACTTTTAATGCGTTTAGGATAGTTTTAATAAATATATTTGTTTATCAACAACCTAACCGACGACTATTGTTACTATGGTTAATTTAATAATACGGAATAAACTATTTATAACTATTTACAACAGGACGCCAATTATGATTCCAATTTTCCTTTCCAACTTTTATCTGACTTAGGATCGTTATAATAAATATTTTTGTTTTTCGGCAACTGTCATTTAATACTGCGTATTTAAAAATTGTAATATACTATTTTCAGCTACATTACGCAAGTAGTCCCTATATCTAATATTGGTACATTGCAATGAAATCCGTTTCTCTTGTGGGAATGTGAACAACGAACACACCACATATTAAATAACCGTTTATATCGGTACGTGAACGTGCAGCCTCACGGCATCGGACGGTCTGATCTACTGGAGAGGCGACGAAAATCGAGCCAGTTGCCCCAGTGCAACCGAGAGCTTTCAAAGATTATCGAAGGTCGACCAGTAGCGCCGTGGCGCCACATTCTTTATGCACGACCAACAAGTTTTCTTGTTTTTTACACTTATTTTTTACACTTATTACTTGTTCTTGAGCACTTTTAACTTCCATGAACGCAACAATAATTGTACTGTGGCAGTCTTTTAAACACGACTTTATACACTGATAGAAGACTAACGGTGGAAGTTCCGGCGAGCTTGCAGACCATAATGTAAGGCCTCCGTCCGCCATCCACCTATTTTCATAATCACTATTTAAGTTATTGCTCACTGCACCTGAATAGTTTGAATATTCTTCTATTGGTACTTTTGGTTACCTTTGGTTACCGAGCGAGCCTTACAAATGTGAAATTGTAAGCGTTAGATATATATGAATGACAATCAGTTAAAATAATGTATTACCTCGCATTTTGAATTGAAAAGATGAAAATGTTTGCGATTTTTTTCATTAATTTTTCTTGACCATTTGCCAATATTACTTAAATTTGGCCGGTTATTGAAAAATAACCCTGATATAAAAAGAGCTTTTAAATAGTATTCTTATTGTTCTAACAATTCTTTCAATTATTTTCTATCCTTAGTTATTAGTTCAAATCAATGAACCCGACTATAATCTAACTAATTTGGATTACTGTTACGGGCTATCAAAAGTCTACTGCTGAGCGTAACTCTTCTCTTCTACAGCTTGCTTCGTAGGGTGCATATATGTCATAGTAGCCACATTTGGCACGCGGATTGGCACTAGCAGTTGTTTTTAGGATGGCGCTGCTGTCCAATTCCTATTTTGCTTCCCTCTGCCGTAAACACTTATTACAGCAGACGAAAGCACGATACGATATGATATTCTTACATCGCCACTACACCTTGTGTCACCTCTGAGGTGCAAGATGGATTTTCACATTTCGGAACGGATTGGTTCGGTGGCATGGCTTGGTGACGGGAAAAGACAGGAAGATGATACCTATGTAAACCGATCCGGAAGATCTCCGCGAAAAGGAAATTCCACCGATATAATTTCACTTCATCATAATTAGACTGCTGAAGAAAAGATTCTCCCAAAGTCTGAGTCAGGACTATCTTTGTCAATCTACATACTGCGTATTTCTCAAGGAAATTGATCTAGATTAAATCATCTCCACAGATCGTTGACTTCGGTCAGCCTAACTACCTTAAGGTAATGGAACAATGCTTATCAGATGGAAAGCCCATATTGATACAGAACGTTGGTGAAGTGCTTGATCCGTCTATCGCCCCTATCCTGGACAAGGCTATAGTAAAGATCGGCGCTTCTCACGTCATTAAGTTCAACGAGAAGATGGTCTCCTACAACCCGGATTTCAAAATGTATCTTACTACGAAATTGGGTAATCTTAAAATACTTTTATAACAAAAAATTAATACGTTATATGAAATATCATCATCATCTTAATCACATAAATCCTTTCGCTATTACATTGCTAGAGATAGTATGCATACAATATATATTGCCACAAAACTCAATACACCTGCATCAGTTCCCGGTAAGTCTTACCATATCAGCTCCGTCTAGTGGAGTGGCTCCTACACCTTACTTACCAATACAGGGCTGCTACTCGAGAACTTTCCTATGAGTTTTAGGTATTTTGAATTGTCGGCCCGGCTCAATCAAACTTCATTGATACTGTTCCAAAAATTACCGACTCAAATAAAATACTATTTGAAGGTATGATTCTGTAATAAAGAACCGATTTTTTTTAAAACAACAATATTATGGTACAGAAAACTCGTTTGTATTGCGCGAGTTAAGTGACAATCAGCGCCATCTGTTGGTCGAAGGTAAAATCTCGCCAACAGATACAGTAATAACAATTATTAAATCAATAGTTTATTTGTAGCGAAATTGTGTTAACTCATTATTGGCTATGTTCGAAATAAAAGAAGGTTTTTAGCAGATGAGGTCTTTCCGACCAAACCATCGTGGCGTGAGCTCGAGGTCAACCTCGAGTCTACGACCTCTCAGCACTTAGACACGATTCCCGACAAAATAGACTCGCCAGAGGAAGCCAATAATGCGATTAACGTTCTATCTGCCCACCTAACCTCAGCGGTCGAAAAATGCTCTTGAAAGTTTCGCGTGTCGAACAATCGACACCTAAAACTTCAACATAGAAGGAAGAGAAATATTCAACAACTGATCGGAGCGAAGAACGCAGTCCTTATGTAATATTTAAATATAAGGTTACAATGTGTGTCTTTGGATTAGTTTTAAGGTATACTCTAAGTTTAAGTTCTCAGTTTTAAGGTATAACTACAAATGGTTAAATAATTTAGGTTCATGTTACAGGATTCTTATTACATTAACACGGTCCTAATATGATATACGCATGTTAAGGCTTATCTTAATATATATAAATTACGTGTCACGTTGTTTGTCCGTGGTGGACTTTAACCAAATTTGCACACTATGTGCAGTTTGGTCCAAATTGAGAAATAGGATAGTTGTTTTGGCCATGAGTGGCCCACAATTTTTTTTGCGAATTTAAGGATTTTTAATAGGACATGACAAAGGGTCATCCAAAATGACAGAATAACGTCTGCCTGGCAAGCTAGTATTACTTATATTTTTCAGACATGCAGGTTTGCTTACGATGTTGACTTTCGTGCTGCACGTGGTCAATACAATACAATGTAATACAATACTCTTTATTGTACACCAACAAAAGATAAAAATAACAAAATAAAAAATATTGAGAGAAAAACAAGAGACGGTCTTATTGCTACGTAGCAACAGCTTGGAGGCAGCCCCAAAGAAGAATTAAATAAAAAAAATAAGAAAAAGAATAATGGGTTGCGTACACTAAAATAAGAAACGAAATAACTTATGTACTAAAAAGACAACACACTTGAGGTAGATCAATGACCATAAATAAGAGGACGAAAAGAGAAGGGTTAGAGAGACAAATAGTGTTCCCTAATCTGTTGTCAATGTACTAGGTACACTGTTAGTGATTCATTCTTAATAATGTATTAACTACATACTACAATGTTTATACGTGGTAGAGCCTGGCTGCTGCTATATTATGGTTATAGCAAGAATAGGTCGGCTGGATAGGGGAAGGACCACGCTCTCTCAGAATACCAGCGTAAAGTAGTAGCTTAATTCTGCTGTGTTTCTTATGGTGAGTGCAGAGAACCAGAAACCCTTTTTGATATAAACGAGGCATTCCTTCGTAGTCCTCGGGGGTGGCAACGCATCTGTATTTTGAATCTTAATTGAGGTTAAATGGAGATGTCTATGGGCCACAGCATCCAATTCACATTGGGTTGACTGTGTGCTCATTTGTCACCCTCCACCCCAAAAAAAAAAGTTTTCCACTGTCTAAAGTACGGTCACTGTGTAAAATCGTGGCTTAGGAAATCCAATATACACACCGGAGATACTGACAAAGACGACGATGGTGAACTTCGCGGTGAAGGAGCAAGGCCTGACCGCGCAGCTGCTGGGCATCGTCGTGAGGAAAGAGCGGCCGCAGCTGGAGCAGATGAAGGACACCCTCGTGTTGTCTGTCGCCAGGGATAAGAAAGTTTTGGTATGTGCTTCATTTTGTTATTGTACGTATCGCGTTACCACTGTACGAGCCACGCTGCAGCTATATTATGGTTTTGCCGTAAAATAAACGTCATGTTTGAAATTAAACTAAGTTTTGAGGCACTACTAAAAGTTCCAAATTCATTTTATGTAATAATGTAAATAATAAATGCTGGTATGAACTTTATTATGTTTATAAATTAATTGTTGTTAGTACGTCGTTGTGATTTTAAGGTACAGATTAACGTCTAAAGACCACATTACTCAGTCAGTTATTTCGGTTCTATATTACTTGTATATAAAACTTTTGGACAAAAAACAAATGGAGTCGCCTTAGTCTTAATATTTTTGTTATATTTACGCGAATAACATTTACCGTATACAGGTAATGTAAAATAGCTTCTGAGCTTTAATTCCGTGTTATCTATGTCTTACCATCGATTTCAAAAGCTATTAAATTATTACTGGGAATTATTTTATTCGTTTAAGTTTTTTAAAGTTGAATTTTAATTTATTTTAAAGTTTAATCATCTATAACTTAATCTATGGACTATGATTTTAAGTTTACAAATTTTCCCCACGTAAATACAATACACGTTTTATCATCATTCATACTTTAATACATTTAAACTAATTTCTAAAATTAAATATTGCTAATTATAACACGCTACATAATTTAAAAAAACTGTGTACCTAATGTATAATCTCCAGGTGGATCTGGAGAACGACCTGCTTCGCATCATGTACGAATCTCAAGTGCCGCTGTTGGAGAACGAGGAGCTGTTTCAGACACTGCAGACCTCGCAGCGTACTTCGCTTCAAGTCAAAGAAGCGCTTATAAACTCGCAGGAGACCGAGAAGGAAATTGACTCAGCTAGGGAAGTGCGTATATATTTTCACATCATGAAGTAACGTCCTAATTATCAACCGGCTTCAAAGAGAGGAGGAGTTTCTCAATTCGACTATTTTTTAATGTGTGTTACCTCAGTACTCTTTTCTAGGCGAACAACTTTTGATGATTCATTGAAATTTTTATTTGAAAACAGGTGCTAACGTGCTCCCATATGAATTTGATTAAAATCTGACCAGTACTTTTTGAATTATCTTTGATAATGCGTATTTAATTGACTTCGAATACATTGATTGGGTCGTATTGAAGTCGATTGTTCAAATAATGATTTCCTATATTTACGCGAACACTACACATTCAAAATACAAACGATAATACAATACGAAAATAGTTCATTCTGCGTAGATCGGACCAAAGACAATAATTAAAAAGCTGGAGGTACTCCGTGTTAACTTTGACGTCAGTCACCTCAGTCCCCCGTGACCATGGGTGCTGGAAAGCACCCGAAACGTCGGGCATTAAAAATAAAATAAATAAAACGCGATAAAATCCGTAAAAGTAGTTTTAATCAATCGGTTATTCAAAATTTTTATTTTGTTACTTGTTTTGTAGTATAAGGGTGACAAAAGAACACATGGTCAACATGATGATAAGTGGATACTGTGATCCACAGACGCCATGCTTTATGAGACGTGGAAGCGCTTATACAAAAGCTATGGAAAATACGCAATGTACTACAAAGTGACTTATCATTTTGTTGTCAAAAATTTATCGAATGGGTCTTCAGATGAGGATAGTGTTGCTCTTCTATTACTTCTAAGTCTGTCTTGGTAGATACCACTTTTCTTCCCGTGTTACAGTATAATAACAAACTTTGAGCTGTCGAAAGCCGTCCTGCACCTGATCTCGTCGTCGTGTCGGATTGCCGTCCCATCAGATTATGAGAGTGAGAAAATAGAGAGCGCATCTGTGTTCACGCACAAACTCGTGCACTATAATCCTGTCCTGCGCAGATGGGTAGCCTCCATTGAGAATAGCCGTCTTGACCGAAACTTTGAATGGAGAATTATTATTATTACAATAAATAAAAGCATCGAAATTTCATTTGTGATTTTTTAAATTATAGCGGGAACAGGGCCAGAGATTAAAGCCATAGAATACTATAATACATACCAGTGGGCGGAGCCCGTGTAGCCACTCAAATGTCACACTATTTACAAATAAATGTATATTAAAATTTAAACGATTTTTAATGATGATCTTGAATATTAATCAAAAGTCTAAAATGTTTAAATTTACTCAGTCTAGTAGCGGTAGTGATAATACGACGTAGTTGCTTATATGTGTGCTCCCGGCGACGCTGATCCTCGTGCAAAATAAGATTGACAGCCATTCTATTGTGTATTATAGTATTCTATGATTAAAGAAATTAATTACGATTATAAACGGGAAACTTTATTGTTGGTATTATAATAGTTATAATTATGGTTTGATGTAGAGTCCATGTTTTGCAATAGCCACTTACCATCACATGGATTGTTAGACGCAACCTGGGACCCCTTTAATAAAAAAAAAACTGGAACGAATTCATGCAACCAGATGTTGGTGGTTGTTTACACCAGGAATACGTACCGGTTGCGGTGCGAGCATCGGTCCTTTTCTTCGCGCTGAACGACCTGTCCCGGATTGACCCCATGTACCAGTTCTCATTGGATGCGTACATCGAGCTGTTCAGGTACTCCATTGACCGCAGTCACAAGGGCGGCGAGCTTGAAGACCGGATCAACAATCTGAACGAGTTTCACACGTACGCGGTATACAAGTAAGTTATTTCATTCACCTTTTTATAGAATGGGTGACACACAGGCCATGTGTGTGCGTTGGTGGGTGGATACTGTGGTCCATATACGTCTACATTTACTTCAATTAAGAATCAAAATGTGCATTGCATGCGCATGTGCATTCATTGCCACTCCTGAGGAATGATAATGTAATGCCCCGTTTCCAGTAAAAAGGGTCTCCGGTTTCCTACGCTCATTATACGAAACTTAGCGGCATTGAACTGCTATTTCACGCTGGTATTCTGTGAGACCGTGGTACTACCCCTGTCGAAGCGATCCATTCGTGATACAACCATAATATAGCTATAGCATCGCTCTACCAGAGTTACCAGCATCTACCGGAGTAGTGGATACTCCTACCACATTATTATACTTATATATATAAAACTTTTATGGGCTGTAATGATGACGATGGTGACGATGATACTGTTATTCATCTATTCTGGGGATCACTGTTAGAATAGGTGTTATTGGTTCACAGTTACCCGTTTCCATATCTACGGAACAAAGTAAGTAAATGGTTATTTTGTGGTTAGCCTAAATTAGTTTTTTTTGGGATGCTTAGTATTCCACAGGAATTGTGATTATTGATGCATTGTCAAATTAAATATACTAGTGATCCTTCTCTATACAGTTGTTCTTTTTATTTGATTACTCTGCAATGGGGCACTAAACTTGTACATAGTTTTTTAATCTATTTGGATACAGCAACGAAATATAATTTATGGTTAATTAACCATAATTATATTAATTGCTGTATCCGTAGAGATTTAAGAACCCGACCCTCGCTAAAGTAAAACTCCTAAAAATTAATTGCAGAGTAAAAAATTCGTCGCTACTTCTTCTTTTTTTTTAACTTTTCTAGTCCACTACTGGACACTGGCGTCTACTGCTGTAGTCCGTCTTTGATTGTATCGACGTGTGCCGTCACGTTTGGCAAGTGGTATGATAATCGCAGAGCCAAACGTAACGCACCTTTCATGCGATAGCCCGTCACCGGTCCGTATATATATCAGATTCAGACAGAAAGATATCATCAGATTTAATAGCACCACAAATCTTTGCAAAAACACTGATGTCTCCAATGACGATTCGCGAGGCTATTGAAATAAAAGAAAACATTCTTATTTCAATAGACAGGATGGCTGGGTTCTACAATCTGCTCTGGATCCCGCCTATAATTAAGTCCCCAACCGAGCACAAAACTGTAAGACTTGAACATTTAAATAAAACTAATTTTACGGATTTTATCACGTATATCTTACATTCACGCGAACATTAGACATGTTCGCGTAAATGTAAGAAATCGTTATGCTAGACTTCTAGATATAAGCTCGTTCTAAGTAAATCGGACTAAAAGGCGTCGAACATCTCTGTCCTGCCGTCACATTGGGTGCTGTAAAGTACTCGAAAAGCCGGGAGTATAAAATAAGATAACGAACGCAATAAAATCTCTATAAACTAGTTTCATATAAATTTCCCATAGAATCTTCTAACGAAACCTCTTGTTAGAAATAGGGGTTGTATCACAAGACGTGCCATTTTAAATAATACTACAAAATTATTAGGAACACATGCCGAGCTCTGTTCGAGAGACACAAGCTCCTGCTGTCGTTCCACATGGCGTCGCGGATTCTATTCCAGGCTGGAAAGTTGGACATGAATGAATACATGTTCTTACTAAAGGGCGGCGTAGTTCTAGACCGCTCTGAGCAGCCTGATAATCCTACTAGTAAGTTTTTTATCACATTATTTATCAGTTATACTAGGATAGTTTTTCTAATAGAATTAGGGTGACATGCGAGTATACAGTACACGTGATGCTAACTGGATCCTGTGGCCAAATCAAAATGCACATGCGTTGTCACCCCTGAGGACTAAGATGGAATTTACTTAAATTATAATAAATTTTATCGGTTAAGAATGATTTTAATTTTTTTTATAAATTACTTAATGATGTCAATATTTTGAGATTATTTGGAACCTTATTATATATTTTATTACCGACTCTTACCAGCAGATGGGATTTCGATACTGCCCTAAAATTAATAAATAAATGTGGTTTTACAACTTTACGCGGAAGAGCTATGTCGCAGTCATAGCTTGGGTTGTTGCACGAATAGGTCAGCTCGACCGGGGAAAGACCCTGGTCTCGCAGAAGAAGCGTTTATGGCAAGTGTAGAGAGCCGGAAACCCTTCTTATACTGGAAACGAAGCATTCTATCTAAGTCCTCAGGGGTGACAACGCTATGTTATTTTGAATCTTTATCTGTGACTAGCGATCCACGTCGGCTTCGCGCGGGCGATTTCTGGATCTCGACAATAGCGCCACTTGCCGGGCCCAAATGTGAATCTAAAACATTAAACGACCTTGAAACACACACAAAAGATTTCATCAAGATCTGTTGAGCTGTTTTTGAGTTTTAGCGAAACCAACGGACAGCAATTGATTTTTATATATGAAGATATACGTATTAGGACTGTGTGCTCGTTTGTCACCTTATTCTGTAAAAAATGTGGTCTACTAACACACACTGGAGCAATTGTTGATTGCTCCATAACCCTATCAGAAAAGAGAAAAGGGCTATACGCCTATACCCAGTAGTGGAACTACTCGTAGTACTGTAACTGTACTCGTTAAAATAGTTAGTAATGTTCAGTTCAGAATTTCGAACTTGTTTACGTTGTAGATTGGATACCAGACGAGTGCTGGGACAACATAACTGAGTTGGACAAGCTGGCCGGCTTCCACGGCTTGATCGATTCGTTTGAAACGCTGTCCAAGGAGTGGCGCGAGTGGTATGTGCACCCGGAGCCCGAGACTCAGCCACTTATAGGTAAGTTCAATTTATATTTTATATAGGTCTTAAAGGGCCGGCAACGCACCTGCAATTCCCCTGGTGTTGCGGTTGATCATGGGCGGCGGTAGTCACTTAACATC
>DWHP01000477.1:0-19814 GCA_018247895.1 Parnassius honrathi
CGGAAAGATCATACAAAGCGAGGCCAAGACAAACTGGTTTTGTATAACGCGTTTAGGGTGAAATAATTTTAAGGAAAAATTGAGATTTTACTAAAAAAATATGTTGTTATTTTTCATTTTCATTTTCACTGAATTTACGTTCTATAAGTGAAACCAAACCACTGGTTTCAAGAATAACGGTGTTCACAATATTTCTTAAGATCAAGTTTGGCTTCGTTGGCCATACGAGAAATTACCTTAACCAATAACATGTCTAAGGTTCACATTCGCCTCTGTCGAAAACGGCAAAGAGTATAGAGAAAGACTAAATGCCAAAAGAAAGAAGGAGGTCATATTTATAGTCTAGGTTATTCGGACTCGAATTAACTAAAACCCCATGGTGTTTCCCCTACACCGCATACAGAGACTTAGCCATTGGAACACTTCCGGACACATCTGCAGTCCCAGACGAACCGGTGAAATCTTAGAATAATTTCCTAGGACGATATAGTATTTTTAACTATATTGAATATCCTATCACAAGTCTTCTGCAGTGCGTGGACCTCCCAGAGTGCAACAAACACAGCCCTGAGCCACTCGCATCCTACGCAATGGATTAGTACACTAAAGTGCACTACTAATCTTTTTCGCTATGCCGGTTATTCAAGTTCTGCTGCGGATAATTTTGTTATGGGGAGAAACACTGAGCTTTGCCTTTTCCATAGCTTGCTGAGCGGCTTTAAGCACGATCAGCAGTGAAGGTTCTATAAATAGATCATCAACGCGCACAAGATAAAGAGATAAGTAAATTTTTTAATACGTAGGTGTTAAAGTTTCCTAAATGTACGGCCTGAGAGCAGTATTAAGTTTTAGTAATAATTATTTTCTATACTAGAATAAAGACACAGACTGTTTTATAATATTCAATGCGTATTATTTAACGGTGGGTAGTAATTTAAGTCTGTTGTTAGTTCTGTCTTAACATAGCTGTAGTATCGCTTAATGGGACATTGTTCTATTTATTGTGGGGATACACCAACAGTACCATGAACATAAGACGACAAATTTTTAATTGTTTCACGTTATTGTTGAGAATTAATTAAGTAGAGAAATTAGTAATTGCTCATTGTATAGAGGCCAATAGTCAAAAGAAGAAAGACTGCAAGAGTTGTATTGCCCTAAGTTTGAAATGCTTCATTATCTGAAATCATATTTTTCAGAAAGACACCAGCCCGTGTACTGTTTCAGAATAGGTAAGGCGTATCCAGATGAACTCCAAGGTACAAAAGGATAATAAAGTTTAATGCCAAAACCAAGTAATTCTACAACTTACCTAGAAGAAATTTGTGGTACAGAAGTAAAACAAATTACAAATACCGTGCGAGCTTCATTTTCGTCACTGTTCATAGCAGTGCAGAAGCAGATATTAACTGGCCAAGACATGTGTTAACGGAGCAAAATATAATGACGTATGTTGTATGCATTCCGTTAATCCAAAGGCTAAGCTAAGCTAAAATAAACTTAAAAGTTAAAAGCCGAAGAGGCTAACAGCGATTTCGATGTCCATTTATGTGTTTTCGGAACTTAACTAAAAAAATGTTCCTCTATTTTTTTGGATGACAACTCTTTTTGTAAATTGCTTTTTATTCCTTTTTGCATCAAATTCAGCGTCAAATCAAATACTATAATCTCGTCTATTTAAATATCGTATACCACTATTTTGAATTCAAAAGGATTAATTACGTCTCGGGAGATTTTAGCGGTGGTTTTAGTAAGATTATAAAATTAAAAGTGTTTTTCCCTAGAAACCATTGAATCCGACTGAAGACTAGAAAATGATGAAGTCTTTTACGCCATGACCACATGAACGAAAATATGTGCTTACTGGACATATTTATTATTATATAATATTTAAGAATAATTATAAATAGAACTAGACGACAATTAGTCTACGTACCAAATATCGAAACGGAGGAATACTTAATTATACGTTACTAGACTACATTGCCATTATAAATTATATAAGCCACGATAAGTCCATCTTCAAAGTGTAAAGTTTAATAGATTAGACCTTATGCAATGTGTTGCATGCTTCAGTGCAATCGTCTTACTATACCAGATGATCTCATGCAAATCATGACAATATTTCGCACTTTAACGTCTCTTCCTGTATATCTATTACCTCTGAGCCGGGAGGACCGAATTTTGCATTATGTTGCAAACGCCTTCACTCTAAATATGTAAGAGAAGGCACCTATTGCTATGTCGTCGTTTGTATTATGCAGTAGTCACGTAATACAAGTAATAATTTGAAAAAATAAATAACGTAAGTAGAATGAACTCTATGGTGCCGGTTAACCGTTACCCATAGCATGAGGCCTCGTAGTCTTGTACGATGTTATGATTATTAAACAATTGCAATATCGTAGTATTTACATGTACAGCACGTAAATTGCGACCAAGGATGACAGACTAAACTTTTAGTGCGTCAAACATAAGTTAATTATCTGACTGAAATATTAACTGAATATTAATCTAGGAGTCGACTGTCAATTATTGTTTTTACTTTTTTATTATGTTAAATTATATATGTACCTACATATGTATTTTTATATGCTTCTATTTTTGTAATCTATTCCATTAAAAAAGCGTATATGAAATTGAAAAGCAAGAAGGTAGATAAGCACACCAAAATATCAAATTAAATTGAAGGGTTCTTTACTAAATTACTCTCATTGATTGAAATCTTTACTAAGCACTTTGTTAATTAATGTCGGTACCACTTCGATGAAACAACAGGTATATTCCTACTTCTCTTCATAACCTCGTAAACAGTCCACCTCGGGGCATAGACCTCCCTCGTTAGTTCGAAATTTAATTATCACCTCTCATTACAAAAAGATTTGTAATTGTTATAGATCAATGGAACTGCTGGATTACCTAAAGATAAAACTTTGTATATAATTTTTACTTTTGGACACATTATTTGTTTAAAATTACAATTTGAATGACTGGCTTTTTCTTAGAGTCTTAATCTTTTAACATTTTAATAATTGAAAAAATATTCATGAGTTATATATATCAACGTTATACATAAGCGATTGCTAGAAGAGTTCCTAATACGCTAGTAATCAATGTTCTAAATGCCTTATTGGATTTCGTTTGTTAAAGGTAGCTGCAATTTTCCACATTTTCGAAGGTCCGAGCATTAGAAAGCGATGCGTTTTACAAGTAACCCGTCGCAGGGGCTCGGCGTCTTGCTTAATGCTCAACACGTGCTCGGCTTTCATAGTGAACGAACCAAGGCGACGAGACACTGATATTGTGTAATGCTTGTCTAGATAACAAACAAAATATTAATTGCTAAGTCTCCAAGTGATGCTTTATTGCATATCGTACATATCGTCTATTGAGATAATTAAACGCAGTTTTTTCATAGCATTGGGTGATGAATGAGCACACAGTCCACCTGTTGGTAAGTGGATGCTGCAATTTTCCATTACATAGACGTCCACATTTATCCTCAATTAAGAATCAAAATGCAAATGCGTTGTCACTCCGGAGGACTAAGATGGAATGCCTCGATTCCACTAAAAATGTCTCCGATTCCCTAAACTCACCATACGAAACATAGTAGCATTACGCTGCTATTTTACGCTCGTATTCTGTGGGAGCGTGGTCCTGCCCCGGTCGAGCCGACCCATTCGTGCTACAACTATAATATAGCTGCAGCGTGGCTCTATCAAATAGTATTTAACTGTATATAAATTTTTTACAAACAATAAAATATTGGATTTCGTTTTTTGATATTAACGATAGCATGAAGACGATAAACTAGCGAGGGTGTAGGCCATTAACTGTGCAGATGGTGAGTAATAAAAATGGCCCATAATTGTATATGATTTGTGGAATAAAAATTTGGGTGTTGGGTTGTGTGTTGTGTTTTGTGCGTTATTACTCCGAGGATCAAATAAACTTTTAGATTAGTTTCTCTAACAAATTTTTAGAGTTAATCAATCAGAAAATAATGTATTGTCTATTATGTTACATTGAATAACTTTTTCACAAGATCATACGCGTTTATGTCTCTTCTTGTACTTTTAGTAGTGATGACAATGTTTTGTTAAAAACCGAACCATATCGCTCTCAACAATATCATCCAGGGTTCATCGTCATAGTCAATCATCACCACTAAATAAAATTGAAGCGTGTGTCTGTATTATTTGTTATAATATGTTGACTTGTTATGTGTAAAGTGGTGACATGGGAGAGAAATGAAAGCCAAGGCTGCTGCGTAAATATTGACTATATTTTCAACAATCGATCCTTAAATACAATTAAGTCACACAGTGTATATGTTTATATGTTATGTGCTTACTATATATTCCCTACATCTCATCTCCACCGCAATAAAAAAAAGTACAAGTAGTTTATTTTATTTTAGCTTATATAATTAGTTAGGTATGTTAATACGATAATAAGTCATATCATAATTATTATATTACGTTTTTATAAGCTTTTTTATAGAAAGATAATTATAATATTAAATAATAGAACCAGGCGTTGCTTTACGGTCCTTCCTAGTTTGAAGAGCACCTCCTGCCCTCCCTCAATTGTGCGTGCACTAATCCCGTCACCACTAATCCTAGCACCACTACTCCCAATATCACTACACCAGGAAAGACACACCATCGACGATAACACGACACGTGTTTTGCCCCTACACGAGGCATCCGCAGGTGATGTAGACTCTACGGTGGCTGACCGTTAAGTAACTAATTCTAAATTTGCTACCATACAAAGGGTCAATTTGCCCTGATTGTAAATTAGACGGCAAAGTACATTTTTTACCGAACACCAATACAAATGGAGTAAACATAATCTCTGTATGTACCGCAGTATTATAGGAGAAACACCAAAATAGCAAAATAGCCACGTGCTCCATGTTTCTGGATGATTTTTTGTCTGTATTCGTAAATAGTTACCGATAAGTTTGTGTGAGTTATCCGAGGCACCGATACTTTGATAATGGTACGCGGTAGACTGCAACTGGTTAATATGTAAAAGTTTACAAACCTCTTTCATTGTATTTGATAAGAACTCCGTTCCCCTGTCTGTTGCTATCTCTTTTGGGATACCATATCTAAGAATCCAATTATTTACAAAACTTCTGGCTACTTCAGTTGAACTTTTTGACATCAATGGATAAGCTTCAACATATTTGCTCAACTCACATTGTATAGTTAAAATGTACACATAATTATAGTAATCTCTATCTAACGGCCCTACTGTGTCTAAATATATTTTTTCAAACGCTGAATTTGCCGTCGAACTAATAGTCATAGGCTCTTTAGTATGGTGTGACGAATGTTTTTGTTTTTGACATTGGTCACACCTTTTTACAAACTCAGTAACATTAACCTCTAATTTTGGCCAAAAATAATATTTCTTTATGTTATTAACCATTCGTCGTATACCTGCATGGCCACTTGTGGGCAAAATATGAAAATCATTTAAGATTACACGTTGATCATCTTTATTAGTTATCCTCTTTGTACCGCTTAAAATACATATACGTGGTCCGGACCAATTACTTATGTTCTTAACTTCTTTAACTAATTTTTCCACAAATATATTATTTTTCTCGGTCTTAATGAAGTATACTTCTTTTATCTTAATTTTACCACAAAATATATTCAGCTCTCTCACAAATTCGCCTGGCGATAGTTGCGATCGAGAAGCTAAATTAATAAAAATAGTATTTATTGAAGGTACATAACTGAAACATCCCTTCTCTTGTGCTATCTCTTTCAAGTTACGATATCGATTTAATTCATAAGCGCTTATGAAACGTAATTCCGTGAAATATTTCGGTTTGCTATATATTTCAATGACTTTTGGTTGATCAGGCCAATCGTCTCCAGAAATAATAGCATCCCGTTGTTGCCTAGCCACCTGGCCACGCGTCATTACATTCATCACAGTTTGATTCATCTCTTTCAATTCTTCCGAATTTATATGCAAACGAGAAAGTGCATCAGCAGCAGAATTATTTTTCCCTTTTAAATATTCAAGTATAAAATCATATTCTTCTAATGTTAGTCTAAATTTAATTAAACGGCTAGATGGATCTCGCATTCCGAATAGATAAATAAGTGGCTTATGATCAGTCTGAATTTTGAATCTCCTTCCATACAAGTATGGCCGAAAATGTTTTACGGCCCACACAATCGCAAGTAATTCTTTTTCAATCGTCGGGTACCTTTTCTCTGCCTTATTGAGACTACGACTAGCATAGGCCACAGGCCTTCCGTCGCTTTTGCACGAAACTGCCCCTACGCCGTATCCCAACGCATCTGTTTGTAGAACAAATTTATTACATTCTGAAAAATCAGGATACTGTAATACGGGATGAGATATTAAATTTGTTTTTAATAATTCGAACGATTTTTGACATTCCTTATCCCATATAAAGGTCACATTTTTCTGACACAAGTTATTTAATGCATGTGCTTTTGTAGCAAAATTAGGTATAAATCTCCTGTAATAGTTCACAAAGGCAACAAATCGTTTAACTTCGTCGACTTTAGTAGGAACTGGGTAATTTTTAACAACCTCTATTTTATCGTAATCAGGTACAACCCCCTTTTCTGACACAATATGACCCAAATAAAGTAGTTCTTTCTGTAAGAAAATACACTTTTGAGGATTCAACTTCAGATTTACTTTACGTAACCTTTCGAAAATAGATTGTAAATTTTTTATATGACTGGGCAAATCCCGACTGAAACAAACCAAATCATCTTGATAAACTAGGCATTTTTCGTAAGTTAACCCTGTCATCGCCATAGTCATCATACGAGAAAATGAACTAGGACTGGTCTTTAAGCCCATAGGCATCCTTGTCATCTGAAACTGTCCCGAACAAAAAGCAGTGTACTTGCGACTGTCTGGGTCTAAACTAACGTTATAGTAACCTTGATGTAAATCTAAATGAGAAAAATACATGCACCCGGATAACGAATCTAATATTTCCGTTATATTTGGAAGTGGAAATTTATCATCATGTATACTGTTATTAAGTTTTCTGTAATCTATGACCAAACGCCATTTTTTGTTTCCGTTCTGGTCACTTTTCTTCGGCACCAGCAAAATTGGACTGGACCACTCACTCTGACAAGGTTCAATAATATTCTCTTTCAGCATTTGATCAATTTGATTATTAATTTCATTTTTTAAAGCGTAAGGCAATCTATACGGTTTTGAAAAAATCGGCTTAATATCGGACTTTATTTTAATTGTGTGTTGATAAATATCAGTGGTTGATAATTTGTCCCCTTCTAAATAAAAAATATCGGAATATTTCGCACATAAATTTTGTATATTAACTTTTTCCTCTTTATTTAAATTATTTAATTTTAACTTCGACAATAATGATTTAACTCGCGATGCATTTTTCTCAATTTTATCAAAGTTACAGATGTAATATTCTTTCGATCTTTGTATATCAAGTTTTATTTCGGACAAAGTTACGTCTTTTGTAGTCGTATTCAAAATTCGGACTGGTATTTTACCATTAATTGGGCTTACTAATGTACTAGCAATAAACACGCCCTCGCATATTTCTTTCGTACATACCACACATTCTTCTGTTAAACTAGTATTAATGTAGTGAATGGATTCTGATCTGGCAGGTAAAGATAATAAATTACTACACGAGTCTATTAATTGTAAACTTATTTGCTTAGATTCATTAAGCCATAATGATAGAGTGTTATGTTTCATATCTATAACTGCTCCATACCTTCCTAAGAAGTCCTGTTTTCACACCACTTCATTACAACTGGTGCAGCCATTCAGGAGATGAGCAAGGACAGATAGACAAACGTTTTAAAAGTAGTTAATCATGTCTTAATAGAATAAAAATAACCGCCTGAGCTAAATAGATGTCAGTTATTTTAATATTATAGAGAGCTACTTCAGTTTTATTCTTATAGTGGCAGAAGGTTTTAGGGCAAGGAATTGTCCGCCGCGATGCCCCATTCGGTGTTGGCGAACACATATCTTCGAAATATTTTTTTTTCTAATTTCTCAGACATGCAGGTTTCCTCACAATGTTTTCCATTTTTGTTGTAAATCAGCACTTAAAATTACAATTAACTATTTCATTAGTGCCGGCGGGGATCGAACCCGGTTTGCTCGCGTATTGTGAAAAATACGGCGAGCGCTAACCATCTGAGCTACCATGGCTCTTTTCTTAAAGACTCCCATACTGTATATTTAACGTCAATCTTTTAAATTAATTTTTGTAAGCATTATTTTAAACTTGCGCCCTGGCCTCCTTGTGTAAATAAATATCATGGTGCGTTATGTACAAAAGTGCATTAAGAGCTGCTCCAGGCGATAATCGTGTAGTTCCAATTGCCATTAAGCAGGCAATACTTTGTAGACTGTTTAGTCTGTCCGCAGTCGTCTTTTGGTTGGCCTTATTACACCAGACAATAGGGGCGTAGGTAAGTGTCGGCCTCACTGTGCTGCTGTACAGGCATAGAATTATACTGGGACGCAAGCCGCACTAGTTGTTGCCAAACATACGACTGCATGTACCTAAAGCAATTTTATCCTTATGACATACGTTGCTAAGGTGAGAGTTTCACGTTAGTTTTTAGTTGATTGTTACGCCCAAGTATTTAATTTCAATCGTGAATGGTACTACATCACCATTAAATTTTGGTGTGATTGATTTGTCCGACCGTAATACAAGTTTTATCGGAATTAACTGATAAACTGTTACCTATCCATACACAAGTTATTTATGGTGTTTAAGGCTCTTTGTATGATTAATTATGAAGTACTTTGGCAAAACTCCTCGCAGTGATAACAAGGTCGTCAGTATAAGCCACTGTGTCAATGCGTAGTGTCTTGTACAATACTTGATCAACCGCCAGAGTCCAAAGAAGGGGTGACAAAACACCTCCTTGTGGACAGAATATTGTAGTTGCAATCTCAATCGAAGTTTGGAACTTGGAACTTGAGGCTATGTTTGCCTTTCTGTTTGAAAGCATTGATTTCACTCACCTGATGGTTGCGTGGTCAACACTTTTAGATGTCAAGCCCCCAACCAGCAGAGATGTGGGGCTACTAGAGGCTGGGCTGGAAGTCTAGGGCAGGAGAGACGTATGTTTAGTAGTTGAATTTAATAGATCGTAAAGTATGATGAATAAATTAATTAAGGAATTTCATAAAATTATAATAAGCGTAGTTGATAGCTTACGGCGATGATTGAAAATCCTAAATATCATTTCAACGACGCACCTAGGAAGAATCGTATTCATGAATCACAGTAGTAAGTTAAAACTTTTAAAATTAGAAGTAGACTTAGATTTTTTTCTTTTTCTTTACTGTTCTAAGTCAGCGCTTAGCTGCAATCACAACTGATGGTAAGTAGTGATGTAGCCTAATATTGTGAATCGCACTGACTTAACAAAAGCCTATTCACTCTTGCCTTGAAGACACACACATTGTAATCGGATGGAAAGACAGATGCTGGCAACTTACCACTGCTTTGCTGTACGCAGGATGAACGACGTAGCAAACCGTTTGGTTCGAATGTGTGGTAAGACAACAACGAATTGAAATATGCAATTCCTGCGCACACTTCCCGAAATGCATCCTGTAGAAAACCGAAAGGCTGGCCACTTTGCGCCTGTGTACTAGGCCTCGGCCTGTTCCGTTGAGTCCAAAGCTGCTAGGTGGCATTTTGCAGCAACAGCTCAGATATGACAGCAATACCCCATACACGGACTTGCGCTATATATAAAGTAAGCAGGTGTCCCGACGTGAAGTATTGCCGCACCTTTACTAGGACTCCTAGCTTCTTTGCAGCTGCTTTGGCCTCGGACTCAATAAACCGTCCGAATTTTAGATTTGAGGATATCTAAACTTCCAGCAACTGGAGGCGGTCGCTGTATTCCAGCGATACATTTCGGAAAAAAGGATTCAAGATGAGCTGGCTTCTTTTCTTTTTGCAACAGCGAGGAGGCGAGTCTGTTCATTTATCTTTGTCGCTCGTATAGCAACAATCGGGGGACACGTGAAGGCTGGGCCTAGGATTAGATGATTGAAGCCTACTGACGCGAGCGGCTTTACCTGCTTGGGATTCTATAATAAATAAAATGAAATCCCAAACTAAGCGTACCACTGCAATACTTTAAGATACTGTAAGCTCGTTTTGCGTATAGCGGACCAAAAAACTTAAAAGCTGAAGGTAGCCGGGCTAAATATAAAATTGGAACGTCATTGCCCCTGATCAGCATCCTCTTTGTGACAACGGGAATTAAAAACTAGTTAAATTAATCGCGATAAAATTAGTTTCATTCAATGACAGGTATTAGTGTAAATATAACTAATATATAGTGTTTATACGTGGTAGAGCCATGCTGCAGTTATATTAGAAGTATAGCTGTAGCGCGAATGGGTCGGCTCGACCGGGGAGGGACCACGCTCTCACAGAATACCAGCGTGAAATAGTAGCTTAAGGCTGCTGTATTTCGTATGGTGAGTGTAGTAGAGTCGGGTATTAAATGCGTATTGATCACTTACTAGTCTCAATCAAAATTAACGACTTACGAAATGAACAAAATCTTTTATAGCCCTGCTGGTGTATTTGAATTCGAAAAATTTGCCGGTGGCACCCGAGCTCTCATGGACTGCGTTGTAAAGGCGACGAACAGTGGAGCCATAACAATTATTGGTAACATTTTTATATCTTAGTGAAATATAAAAGTATCTTCTAGCCAATTAAGCTGTCATATTATTGGAAATAGCCAATTTACAGTTGATTCATTTTTAAAAATGAAGAGATAAACAAGTATACTTTAGTTCAACAAATATGACATTTATGGGGTATGTATATATATAAATTCAATTTCATTATGTAATGCAATAATATATCTAATGCAATAAACGGACAGTACGAGTACCATCGAAGTAAGGATGGTAATAACAGCCAATGTCGGTAATCAATCATTCTGCTGCGTTATTTTTAATAACGTTTATTAAATACTGCTGTCAGTTATCCTGTTATCCCGCTGTTGTGTAGTTTTACATGCAACATAATAATGATAATGAATGACTGGTGTGTAATCTTTTAAAATACAATAATCCATTTCGTTTATTAAACTTTCCTTCATGCCTTTATAAGCAGATTGTCATAATAAATGTTTATTTGATCGTGAAAGACAAAATATTTGTGTTACATGCATTGTAGTATGTCAAATAAACATGATACTTGATGTTTTTACACTTATTTTCTAAAGAAATATGATACGCTTTCTGTCTGCACACTTTTTGCACCAGTCGAGAAGTAATACCAAGTTTTTTAAACACTATAAGGAGGTAATTTTCTGCGCTTTTTTATTATTGATAGTATTGACTATCGAAATCGAATATAATAAAATCATAAATGTAGATAAAGCGCAAAATCCTGGTTCCAAGTATGCAACTTGCAACAGCAAAATAATAAATAATATTGTATATCTAAAATCTAAAAATATTGGTTGTTAATAAAATAAAACTAAATATTCTTTTTATTTTTGAATAGGTGGTGGTGACACTGCAACATGCTGTGCTAAGTGGGGCACAGAAGACAAAGTATCCCACGTTTCGACTGGTGGTGGCGCATCGCTGGAATTGCTTGAGGGTATTTATTTATTTCAGATCTCTAAATATAGAACACAAAGTCATTGTGTTGCCAACATATAAAAGAGCGTCTCTCAAAACTTATTGGGTGCAAGTGCGAGTGTTAGGTATTCGCGATACTGCTAATTCGGGTTATAGGAAGGATGTGAAGGAATGTATGCCCAATTACTAGGCCTTCTGCTGATCTGTTTCGTGACTCAGATTTGCAACAGAGATGATACGACGTCAGCTTACTTTCTATTCACACAAACAAACAAAATTTGCGAAATATAATGTTGTTAATATTCCTATCGATTATTTATAAAGTAATGGTGCTAAATGAGCACACAGTCCATTTTTTTATAGAATGCCATTACCTGATGCAAATTGACATTTACTATCTAAATGGAAAATGTGTTGTGTTAATCTTGAGGACTATGATAAATGTCTCGTTATCAGTAAAAAATAAATTTACGCTGCTATTTTTGCGAGCCTAATCCCGCTCGAGCTGACCTATTAGACCCAGAACCATAATAACCCATAGCTCTACCAAGTATAAAACGCAGGCTTGTACTAGGCGAGAAATGGAAGGTGGAAATCAACGAACTGAATAAGTGTTCAGCATTAATATATGAGTAACGCGAACGACGAGTTTTTAAACTTTTCTGACAATGAAACTAGGGAATAGAATTAGTATATACGTGATAAATCTACGCTTAAACGAATTATGGCTGCATCACTAAAAAAGCAGCATACTGCTGCTGTGTTTCTTATGGGTCTCTCCCACAACAGATTGCAGTACTAGATGTCTCGCATTTTTAACTGCAGCCCGTCGCCGCCAGTCTGGGTATTTAATATAGAGCACAGCACATTGGCGTATGGTATACGAGATGTTTACATCGCCGTGTGTGTGATTTTTCTGGCATTAAAATTAGAAATTAGATAATTAAGTGTCTGTGCATGCATACGTGCGTGCGTGCCTGCGTGTGTGGGTACGTTAGTGTGCGCGAACGTGTGTCTGTGTGTTGTACGTTAGTGAACTTTTGTTTCACAAGTCTTGACAAAAGTCCCTGTCTATCTATGACATGTTTTAGTTAAAGTTAACTATAAGTGGTTGGATTGTTACCAATGAACGTCCTAAAAAAGTGTAAATTATGTTACTTCCATTATCTTTTTGCAACTACAGATTTTGCACATACAGTAATCAAACGCTAACTTAAGAAAAAATTCTCTAACAACTGTAACGTTATTTAGGCAATTTGTTCAAAACGATTTATTCTTTTTCAGGTAAAGTGCTACCTGGTGTAGTTGCACTCTCCGATGCTTAAACTGCTATTATAAAAGTTATAACTATGACCACAATTAATAGAATTGTATTAACTGCTTTCTTAAATAGAAGAAAACCTAAAGAAATTGTAACTCAATCTATTTATGTAAATTATGTTGTAATTAGGTGTATTTGCGTGTGTTATATAGGCATATTACCTATAAGAGTAAATGTTAAATTATATGTTTGCGTTGTTTTATTTCTAAACCTAAATAAAATAAACTTTTAACTTTAATAAATTTTGCTGACGCCCACGAGAAGTAAGGTGTACTGACTACACCATTATAGTTATGGTGTAGTCAAATGAGAGAAGGCCAGTGCCTCCTCGAAACTTTGTTTTCTTAACTTTTATTTTTTTTCCTGAACTTATTGGAATATTCTACTATAAGACGCACATAAAATGAATTGTCGAATTCCTTGTTTGTTATTATTTAGTATTGTTTATATTAATTTTGTCCTTAATGGGGGCGCTACTTCGAAGACGTAAAGCAAAGTGCGATGATCTTGTTCTTAAAGAAAAGCGACAACTCTTCTTTTCCTTTCTGAGCCTTGACTACGTGCTGTTTTCGAGAGTCAGTACGCACGCAGATTTGATGGCTTCCAACTTTTCGAACAAGCTAGTTAACGAAAAGGCTTTGGCAAAATGTATGTGGATTATGAGAAAGCCTTTGATTTCAACAAAATTTGGGCGTTGCTGCAGTTCCTTCCGCGGTGAAAGTCGACTGTGTGTATATCGAAGTTCTGAAGTGGTTGTACTTTGATGGCTACCCGAGGACAGAACCAGAGTACGAAACCTATCCAACTACAGAGGCATAAAACGGGGTGTTATATCCCCGAAGCTCTTCGAAGGGAAAGTTTTGGACGTTAAACATGGCCTTTGTTCTGTCCATGTTCTTTTTAGTCACACCTTTTCCTGTGGTTCTAGATCATCTTTGCCTAGGATAAATAGTTCGATTAGGTAAGACCAAATTCGACTGAGAGAAGTAAAACGATGGATTCAACTCGGCTAGACAGCGTTTTGGAGATTACCGTACATTTCCTCGTCACGTATACCACAAAATTTGAAAACAAGATGGTACAAACAGTGCGTGTTGCCAGTGATGACGTATGGATCTGAGACTAGGTCCTTCCTAGTTTCCTGTTGGATGTGGGCTATGATCAGAGTTTTTATGCGCGATAAACTTCGTTATGAGGATATCTGCAGCAGAATCAGAGTTACCGACAGAGTGCAAAGATCAATAAGTACACTTTACATGATATTCAATGCTCCGGCTATACAGATTGAAGATTCCACAATCTATGGGGATAAAAGGTTCTCGAGTGGCAGCCTTGTACCGATAAGTGGAGGTCCCCCATTAGATGGAGTGACGACCTGAAAAATGAAAGTCAAAGGTTATAGGTGGCTCGGGACCGTGTCCTGTGGCAATCCTTGGGGAGGTCTATGCTCAGCAGTGGACTTGTGACGTGCTGTAATACTGGATTAAATAGAGGACTGAATACAAATAAGGGAAACGGCTCCGACGGACTCCATCAGTGGCGGATTTACCAGCAGGCTGAGTAGGCTGGAGCCTAGGGCAGCACATTTTTGGGGCGGCAAATTTGAGGTAAAAATTTTTTTTATGTCTCAGAAATTAAAGAAATTAAAATTTTAAAAAGAACGATGAAGACATTTTTTCTGCCATTATATCGGAAATATGAATAGCATCAATAGCAGCGGAATATGAAAGCATTCTTTGTTGTTCCTTACTCTGCCCACTCTTGAAATTCAGTGGAAACTGGGCCTGTTGAACGTTTCACAAAAGCTTGTCGTTTCTTCATATTTCTTCAAAAAATTTTATATAAGTTCGACACATCGCTGGCAAAAAATAATGATTGAAATCGAGAAACGGAAAATACTAGAGAGTAAATCTGACACCTTGATCAGCTAGAGAGTGAGAAAGTGGAAGTTTAGAGATTCTTGGTACGAGGTCCTTAAAACTTTGGAATTAATCAAGGATCATTGTACCAAAAAACTGTAATATAAAGCGAAGCAACGGGAATACTTTTGAATTTGTAAAAACTGAAAATGGGGGTAATGGTTGTTGTCATAGAATCCTATAATATATAATAGAACGGTGGATTGGGCGGAGCCCGTGTAGCCACTAACATATCACTAACATGTCAATTCACATCTATAAACATCAACACAATTAATCGTTTTTAATTTTCGTGTCAAGCGTCGCTGCATACAAATTATTTAAAAAATGGCAAATTGTGCAATGATTACGTGTCGAAAGAATAGCGGCAAATGGAATTTAAATTAAGGAGACATATCCTACAACCAGTAAGTTGAAACTATTTATATTTTGTAAATATTGGAAACAAAAATAAAGAAATAGTGATGTGTCAAAAATATTAATTAAACGTCTAAAATGTGTAAATTTGCTCAGTCTGTCAATACAGTAAATCGGGTTTGTAGTAATGATAGATTGTATGTGTGCTCCCGGTGACAACAATCCTCATACAAAATAAGGTTGACAGCCATTCTACTGTGTGTTATAGTATTCTATGGTTGTTATGTGGAATGTTTTCTTGCAAAGAATAAACAAAGTGAATGTTGAAATTCAGGTTTCTACCGTAGATTTAATTACTGTAGTCGTTTTTTACGAATCATTTTGCAAGTTTTTCTTACCTGAATGAAAACATTTTAAGTAGGTATTTTGAAGAAAAGGCGAAGGAAATAAGCGTGTCGTAGCGGTATAAAAAAGACATTGGAAAAAAATTGAAGGAGAAAAAAGAAATCACACATGAAATGAAGAAATGAGAATAATTACAAGTGATATTTTCAGGGTTAACATATTTCTCTTCTTGATTGATAGACTAATATCCGAATTAGAAAAACGGCAGGACGCCTACAACAGATTCAATGAAGTTTTCATTTTTGAGGAAAATGTATTTTTTATCTACAGCTAGTACGGAAAAAGCCCTTTTCTTAGAAGAAATGTATTCTTATGATTTAGAGACCTATTTAGTTTAAGAATGTATATATTTTAATGCCAATTTTCTTCGCGAAGAATTTTAGCTAAACCTAATTCTGAATCATTGAAAAGTCTATCTTCGTTCTTACGAAAAAATAATTTGCAAAACGTTTATCAAAACTTTGATGCAGCAGTTTGTATGGCTTTATGTACACCTTTTTGTTTTTGTACCCCACACAAATTGTTCGAGTGTAAGAAGCATTTTTTTAAACGGGTGAAAAATTATCTAAGATCTACCATAAGCAAAAAAAAGCTAAACGCTTTAGGGTTTCTGTGTATAGAGTCAGCTAATGAACAAGATTTCATACGACGATTTATTTGATGATTTTGCGAATAAAAACTCGCGCAAGACGGTATTGCAAAACTTTCATAACTTAATTTATTGAATTTCATCATCATCATCAGCCGGATTGTTACCAAGATTTTTTACAGAATAATGATGACAAACGAGCAGACAGTCCACCTAATGGTGAGTGGATGCTGTGACACCATATGTATATAAGATGATGTGACGCTGTAAATTTATCCTCGATTAAGGATCAAAATGTAGATACGTTGTTACCCTTGAGGACTAAGATGAAATGCCTTGTTTCCAGTAAAAAGGTTTCCGATTCTCTACACTCATTATACGAAACAGCAGTTTTAGGTGTTATTTTACGCTGGTATTCTGTGAGTGCGGAATCCTTTCCCGGTCGAGCCGACCCATTCATGCTAAATCCATAATATAACTGCAGCATGGCTCTACCACGCAAAATTAATACGTTGTTTTCAAAGCGTAAGCGCAATAAAAATTATTTAAATACTTTTACCGAATGTAAGTAGCATTAAATCATACCTTACCCGCGACTTATTAATAGTAAATCTTTTATTAGCTCGGAAATATACCCAGAAACTATTTTATTATTATTGTGCAGTCTGAACTAAACCTTTGGGTTGTAAAAATAGCCTAAGAACCGACACATAAATCCCCGAGGTCACAATCATACTAATTATGGCGAAAAGTTGGTGTAATTAGGACTATAGTGTACAAGCCATAAAGTTACAATTTCATTGACAAAACAAATGTGATACATATGATTGTGGACTAGGGCATTCGACTTATAGAAGTTAATGGGGACGGCAAAATTTGAATAGCCTACTAGCGGCAAATGTGTAAATCCGCCACTGGTCTTCATCCAATATTTTCAATCAAGCGGTAACAAGTACCATGTTTGTAATTATAGAGGTATCTCTAAAATATGTGTTTTACCAACATTATTTGAGAAGATTATTTATGATACTTTATTACCTGCTATAAGACCGTTATTATTACAGAGTAGCATAGCTTTATTAATAAACGTAGTACAGCGTCAAACTTATGTAAATTTCTAGATCAGATTCCGAAGGCTATGAGTACGGGCTACCAGTTTTTTTTATCGGGTTCAGTTAATACGGTCAGATCGCACATTGAGTACCTTGAGTGTTGAATCCGCAATATTCGATTTATAAAGACGCCCTTTTTTATCGTGGGGAAATCCTCATGGATACCTTCTGTTGCGGGGGCAACAGAAAGGTTATGCCGAACTCTTACCGGCCAAAACCTCACGGTGGTCACCAACAGCGTATATATGAGGGGTCCCTGGTCTCCGTTCGGAGCGCAACCGGGGCTCCTCTCTTGTTTTGCTATATTGGGAACACGTCCCGGGGGCAGTTCTTTCTGCCCACTTATAAAAAAAGACGCCCTGCAACGTATCCAAAATAAGTCCCTTTGCTTAAAATATAAGTTCAAAACAATTCCAACATATATAGGGTGTGTTCCGATATTCACTGTTACCACTGTAAGGTGTGATGTCAATTCAGTGTACTGTGAAACCGTTCCTTGTTAGTTTGCTATACTGGTTACTGTTTAAAACGAAATGCAGTTCAGTATACAGTAATCCCCATTTTTCGACATCGTTTTCAAATGAAAATAGTTATCATGTAGTTACCCGTTTTCTGTTCAACAAGAAAAAATATTATTTGAATGTTGTTGCTTTTAAAACTTAATGTCCGAGTTTATTTGAATAACACTATTATTAATTATAATAACAATTATTTGTGGAAGCTGTTAAATCTCTAGGTGCTGTTATGCTTTTTAATCACTCGATCAAGGTACTGAGAATGAGAGGTAAGGTACCTCGCAAGCGCCAGTGCTGACAGGACATAAATGGCGGCGATTTACGACATCATATACTTCTCTAGGGTAATGCGGCAGAATACTGGCATTCCATAACGCAACAAATGTTTCACCACAGAGCACTGAGCAGTGCTCGCAGTGTATATCGCATAGATAATATACTTTATAGGACAGTATATCACGGGAACACGTCCTTGGTATGTGGATTTTACTAACCACGAAACAAGGCGTGAACACCGCGATGTTATATATTTGTAGAAAATCCTTAATAATTATATTGACTTCCCAGACTTATTGGGTAACATAATGTTGCGCGCCGTAATTAATGCCTGGTACATGGTACTAGCGCCATCTAATATCGAGTAGTAGAACTAAGATTACAGAACTAAGATAAGATTTCTAGAAAATTCCATTCTAGAACTTTCTACTCTTAGTAGGTCGGGACAGTTACATTCTCGAACATTCTAGATGTTTCAGTGGAAAAGGCCTGTATAAGGCCGGTTAAGACCGCGACCCGGGTTGGTATTGAATTGGCAATCAAACGAATACTTCGAAGCGATGTAACTGCGAACTAAAGTTAAGTTATATTTACAGCGAGTGTTAACCATCTGAGCTACCACGGCTCAGATGGTTAACACAGTTAAAGTGTGATTAATTATATGTGTGTTTTAAGATGTAATTGGTGTACGGTAATTAGTGCCAATTTTGGTAATTCTTTTTAATAGTAATTCTAATTATTGCTAGAGCCTGTAATTTCTATAAAAAACACCATAATATTTTAGATATAGTATTTAATTTGAACATTTTTAAATTTATATCTGCGTATATAGTATTTAATATGAAAATTTTTAAATTTATATCTGCCATCAAGCAACTTACATAGTCCCTGGGTTTAAAAATTTCTTTCATCATTGGACTGTTTTACATTTCCTTTAAAATATGTCACATAAAAAAATTGTATTTCAGCGTTTCTGCCCAATTATCTGACTTTTGTAAGAACTCAATTTAAACATTAATTATGTACCATTAGAGCTGCACGTCTTTTAAAATTAAAAAAAATGTTTCTAATTAAGTATTAATATTACTATTGATTGTTTAAAATTGACAAAATTTCGCACACAGGCATTCCATCTTAGTAATCAAGGGTAAGGATGTAAACGATTTTGATTCCTATCCAACGACAGATGTAGGTGTATATATATATGGGCCATAGCATCCACTTACCATCGAACGATCTGTGTATAGAGTACTATAATACATATATAATAAGAACGGGGGAGTGGGCGGAGACCGTGTAGCCACTAAAATGCCACTAACACGTCAATCACACGTATGAATGTCACAACACGAGATGTGTTTTGACGTTACAATCGTTTCCTAATTTCGCATGCAAATTATTTAGAAAATGCCAAATTGCACGCCATTTACAAATAAATATGTATTAAAATCCGTCAGTAGGTGAGAATTGGGACTTCTGCTCTCGCTTCGCTCGAGCCGCATGCCGCTGAAGGCCACGATTCTCTCCATTAGAAGTCTTTTTTTCATAGAAGAGGGGGCAAACGAGCATGCGGCTCACCTGGTGTTAAGTGACTACCACCGCCCATGATCAACCGCAACACCAGGGGAATTGCAGGTGCGTTGCCGGCCCTTTAAGAAG
>DWHP01000478.1:0-19799 GCA_018247895.1 Parnassius honrathi
GGGACCTTCAAGAAAAGAGCTTACTCCTTCTTAAAGGGCCGGCAACGCACCTGCAATTCCCCTGGTGTTGCGGTTGACCATGGGCGGTGGTAGTCACTTAACATCAGGTGAGCCGCATGCTCGTTTGCCCCCTCTTCTATAAAAAAAAATGTCATGATGTTTGCTTGTTGTCGATGCGTTACTTAACTTTGGAAACTTTATTGATAAATGTAAGATTAATATGTGTTATGTAATAGACTAAAATTATGTGTTTCTCTTGAAGATAAAATAAATAAAATAGTTTCCACGCTTGGTAGGTGGGTTGGCAACGGCAGTTTGTTATAATTTTGAATTGTCGCGAAGAACTGCTGCCCATCTCTATTTCCACTTTTCCCCCTCTTACGACCACCACGGGACCAGATGGGGTTGTGGATGTTCTTATACCCCTACTATTACACGGTTCACATAGTACCTATTATTTAGATAGAGTGCAAATCAAATACTATATAAATCAAAAGAAGCTCAAGAATAGCTACGTAAAAGGGACAAAAGAAGGTCAAAGACCACCTCAAGATATAACAATTTGTTTAGATTAACGAGCAGTGTACTGTATCTTTGAACGAGAAACATTGAGGGTATCGTAGTGACACCGCGATAAAGTTCAAATAATATAAACAATCTTAATATTTATAAAGATTTATTAAATTGCGTCAACACTGTCAGTTTAATTTTTTTATAGGGTAGGGTGACAAACGAGCACACAGTCCACCTGATGGTGAGCGGTTGCTGTGGCCCATAGACATCTACATCTATCTTCGATTACGAATCAAAATGCAGATGCGTTGTCACCCGTGAGGATTAAGATGAATGATGGTAGACCACGAATGATGCGAACGATGAAGGAGACTGTTGCGTTGTCAGACAAATTGCAACGGAATCACATGGTCACTTTGTCTTGGTAGTATTTCATCATCGATTCCGTTGGTAGTTTCTTTCTGCTCATCATCTCTTCTAACATGTTTCCGAAATCGCGATGTTTAGAAAAACCTCGCGCCAGCACCTGCTTCCATTCTTGCCAGGAATAATCGTACTCACTATATAATCACAGAATAAACAATAGTTTATATAAGTAAGTTTTCAACAACACAACCTCGAAGCTCTTCGACATAAGACGTTTCATCTTGGGCACATCAAATACGAGCGTTTTTTTCTCCTTCAAAATAAATTCTTAAGTTTATTTTGCGTCTATTTTAAAATTTACCTCTTTGTAGCCCGTTGTTGGATTTTTTCTTAATTATTGTTTTGCAAAATTAAAGCTAACATTATTTTCATTTATTTGGTTTTAAGTTAATTTATTATTTTGCATTCTACAATTTTTACCTAACGCCTTCATTGAACCATAACTGAAAAAATTTGCATATGATACGTTACATTCTCATTATTACAGTCCACTGCTAAACTACGGACGTAATACATACTTCATAATGTTGTCACTCCATCTAGTCTGGGGCGGGCAGCACATAAATTTGATGTGGGCAAGACAAAGTTTGCTAAGCCCTTGGCGACGCGAGAACAGAAATTTATATAAAGAGTACTTTTGATTGAAAAATTAAGCTGACTAATGAATGCTGGAAATAAAAATATAAGTCAATTTTAAGTTATTATTTGATTATTTATTGTAAATCTTTGTTACAGAGAGCACAAGGGATCAGTAAAATTAAACGCCTAGTCACCGAGCTTCAGTACGTCAAACTGGTTTGAGTGCTGGTCAAAAGCGACCGAGTAAAATTGGCACAGTTGAGCGTGTGCCTGTTGTACTACTATATGGCAAAGAAGTCACAAACAAGATTGGCTACATCTTGAAGCGAGCTTCTATTAGAATATTCTACAAGCCGCTGAATATGATTGGTAAATTCTCACCATTCTTCAAATGTAATTCTAAAGGGGTGTACAAGCTTGATTGTGAATATGGTCTCTCTTATACATAAAATAAAAAAATCTATAAAATGCCGCGTAAAAGTACATATAGCTAACGTGAAACACCAACGCTCCGTGAGTATGCAGTTTGTGATCATGTTCTAGACGGCCCGCACCATTACAAATTCTCCCGAAAGAACATCCGATTCCTACCAAGGATGATATGTGAGGCTACTGGAACTATAAAAACATCATAAGTAAAATAGAGGAGGCTGGGTACTACTATACCACCTGCTTGGGATCCTGTAATTAATAAAATTCAAAACCCAACCCAAGCATACCATTACAAGACTTAAAGATCCATTCTGCGTAGATCGGACCAAAATTAACAATTAAAAAGCTGAAGGTAGGGAATAGTTTGATTCATTAACATAATATATTTTCCAGCAATGTAAGGTTTCTTACAGGGACAGAAGCAATGTCGCCGACTTTTATATCTCCTAATCCTTTCGAAAGATAAGAAAGTGTGTGGGTCTTTATAGGCTGTATTTAAACTCTGTATATACTCATTATTTATAGGAAAGGATTAATTTGAAAAGTGTTGCTTTGATATTAACCATACTCGTAAAATAAAATAAATAATTAAGAAAATCAAAAACCCAACTGCAAAAAAGACAATTTAAAAGTAATGCACTAAAAAGACCGAAACAAGATTGAGTAAAGAAAACAAAATTAAAAAAAAAAACTAAACAAACAAAGTAAACTCTACTTCGGTTTAACAGACTATATTATGAGCTAAAAGCCTAAGTAGGATAGCCTAAGTAAAATATTAAGTTTACTAGCAGGCGGGACCCAATTACAAATTATAAACCGAAAGAAAATTAATTAAATACCCATTAATGTGTACCGAAGTAGAGTTTATTTGTTTATAGTTCTCTTAATTTTGTTTTCTTTACTCAATCTTGTTTCGGTCTTTTTAGTGCATTACTTTTAAATTGTCTTTTTTGCGGTCGGATTTTTGATTTTTTTAATTATTTATTTTATTTAAGACCTTTTAGTGTCCCAGTCTATTGTGTAAATGTTTTTGACGATTTTTTAATAACTATGCGATTTAGAAACATCGATGTTTATTACATTTTATACTTCAAAACGATATGATTCAAAACTTACTGATAACAATTTATTTGTTTCGATTTAAATGTGATTGGGCGACGGATAATAACAACTTTCTTTAATATAATAGCACGAAGTCCGGCACAAACATAGTACATTTTATAAACCAGTTATCAAACATTTATAAACCAGTTTATTATTCCTAATTAAATTTAACTATACAACTTATATTAGATATTCGATAGGTCTGGTTATTTTTTTATTAACGTATTACTTAATTTCCCTACATTTTTGTCTCAGTGACTCTTTTGGTTTTAAATTATATATTGTTCTAATGGCCCACTTCTGTAGAATAAATATAATTTCAGTGTCAGTCGCGTGTCCCCATAGCAAAATACCATATGGAAAGAACTAAAGTAAACTATTCTAGCTGTTGCAACACTAGTAAGAGTTCTAATCTTTTTTACAGCACACGCTGCAAAACTAAGTCCGCTAGCTAGTTTTGATAAACGGGGGAGCCATTGAAGCTTTGCGTCTAGTGTGATTCCAAGAAAAATGGTGGTATCAACGCGACACAGTTCTTCCCATTTAAAATTACATTAGTACTAACGTGTTTGACATTAGGAGCTACGAATTTCATACATTTAGTTTTAGTTCCATTAAAATGCAAATTATTAACATTAAACCAACTGACTAACTTAGCTATCGCAGTACTTACTTTGTTGTAATTTAATAACTGTCGTTTTAATTCGAAAATTAATGAAGTATCATCAGCAAATAATACGATATCATGGTTATCCCCTACTATGTAAGGTAAGTCATTAATATATACACGAAACAAAAAGGGGGCGAGAATTGAGCCCTGAGGCACGCCCATTTGTACAATCGACCCGGAAGAACTTATACTATTAATGACAACTTTTTCGTTCAGTCACTTAAATACGAAATAATTAATTTAAGAGCATCACTTCTTACACCATAGTGTTGAAGTTTCCTGATTAATGTTTCATGGTGAACACAATCGAAGACTGAGTAGGTCACAGAATGTAACTAAAGTATCTCTGTATCTCTCATCTGTATTGATGATATATTTAATCAGCTCGAACCCCTTGTGAAACAAAAATGACTTTTATGAATAATTTTTTCAAAAACTTTACTAAGTCTTGGCAATACAGAAATAGGATGGATTCTAATGTATTAGCAGATTTAAATAAGTGTATTATACCCATGATCACAGGGGACTGAGGTGTTTGACATCCCAACAAGGTTATGCTATCTTGAAGTCTTGCAGTTGTATGCTAGTGTTTGGATTATATTCTATTAATTAAAGGATACCAAGCAAATGGTAGCATCCAACCAATTTCTCTATTGAAATGTAGTTATTTTGTGTTTTAAATAGCTTCACAAATCATCCTTTGAAGGAATCAGTTCTTTTGTGAGGCAGAGGGATCCCATACATGCTTACAGACTGCAGATTTCCAGGAGCGCCGATTTGCATCAGCTATGTGTTTTATTACGCGGATTTTTATTAATCTTTTAGTATGACCGATGTAACAGAGACCACAACATTCGCAATCAAGCATCATCACACTTGACCCATGGTAAAAACTGACTAATCTTCTTCGGCAGCTTGAAGTATGTTTTAATGGAAGCTCTATTCAAGGTGTAGCCAATTTTGTCAGTAAAACCTCTGACATATGGTATCACAGCAGGCATACGCTTGTGGCACAGCTGTGGGATCTGATGGTTTTTGTCGTACAAAACTTGCTTGACGTGTTGTAGCTCGGCGAACTGGTGTTTATTGTCATAGATCCCTAGAATAAAGATTCTATCCCTGAAATAAAGATTTTCCAAGGTACAGAAGCATGTGAACTGTGTCTGCACATTAAAACTAACCATAGTTTCATTGTCTGCCAGATGTGGGTATTTAATCACGCTGACTAAATGGTAAGAATCCTTTGTATGTGCTCTTGTGTGTCCCCTGAGTGGTGAGAGTATTTTTGGCACTGGCAACACGCACTGGGTGTACAATCGAGTTTTGAGATTTTGAGGTATGCTTGACGAGAAGATGTGTCGCAATCTCCCGAACGCTGACCAGCCGAGTTGAATCCGTCGATTGACCTTTCGGTCGAAGTTGTACTTACCTAGTCTGACTACTTGTCCTCGGTAAACATATTCGTCAAAAACTTCGAGCTTACGTTAAACAACCACCGTCATAGGTGTGACTTAGACATTACATATGACTTTCGTTTTGTCCATGTTTAGTCTAAGATCCTATGCGTTGAGAGACACTATTGAGGTCATAGTGCTTAGGTTCTCCAGCGATTCTGCCATAAGGACTATATTGTCGGTAAATCGAAGGTGAGTGATGTACTCGCCATTGACGTTACTACCGTATCCTTTCCAGTCCATTAGCTTGAAAACCTCTTCCAATGAAGCGGTGAAGAGTTTCGGGGATATTACGTCACCCTGTCTTACACCTCTGCAGTTGGATAGGTTTCGTATTTTGGTTCTGTACTCGGATAGCCATCGCAGCCCTACTGTACAAACACTTCAGCACTTTGATATACTTGGCTTGGCACCGCTAAAAGTACTGCAGCACCGCCCAAATTTCGACGGTATCAAAGGCTTTTTATTAGTCCACATACGCAAGACAAAGTGGCAGATTGTACTCTTCGGAATTCTGTACAATCTGCCGCAGGTGTCTATGCTACTAAAGCCTTTTCGGAAACCGGCTTGTTCGGGAGACTGGAAGTCGTAATGACTTTCGAAAACAGGACGTAGACGCGGCTCTGAAGGGAAATCGGTCTCTAGTTCTTCAAGAGAGCGTTGTCGCCTTTCTTGAAGAACAAGACCACCGCACTTCCGCTGCACGCCTCCGGAGTAGTGCCACCATGAAAGACGGAATTGAAGAGCTTCTGAAGGACTTTAAGTATCGGTTTCCCACCAGCTTTCAGAAAGAAGCTCCGCTGTAATTCCATCCTCGCCCGGGGACTTGCCGTTTATAAGGTGCTGGAGAGCCATTCTAATCTCGCGCGGACTTACGTCCGGGATATCATCGGAATAGTGTCGGATAAGACTTGCTCTTGCATCGTTACTCACACTTGCGTGTAGTGGCGTGTAAGAATACCCACTTCCCCGTATCTTGTTCTAAGAGGCGACAGAGGGAGATAGACAGGAGATGGGCAGCAGCATCTTACTGATAACAGCAAAAATAAAAAATAAAAAACGGCGGTTGCCAACCCGCTCGCCAAGCATGGCAACTATGGCAATATACCCCCTCATGAGAAACGACACAAAAAAACGGCCCCCAGTCCCCGGCGGCCCCGCTATTCCTGTCTGACTAATCTGACGTATTCATGATTACCGTAGCATTTCCGTTACCGGCGTGGAGAATCATGAGCTCTGGTTTATTGCGTAAGTTGTTCATCACTATAAAGTCTTCTTCGGGGATTTGGTGTCGGCACTGAACTTCTACGTAACATAGACGAAAGGCCTTGTTGTGTGGTCTACATATCGCCCTTACGGATATTGTTTTTAAATAGACAATCCTCAACACTACAGACAATTTCTTCGTACGGTAATCTTCGCGGGGTTAATGCAAAATTGATTCCTTTCGATAATACTTTCTCGTGAATTGCTTGGGATCCTATCCTATAATTAATAAAATTGAATTTTGACACAAACATATAACTGTAATACTTCAAGATACTATAAGCTCGTTATGCGTAGATCAAACCAAAAATTAATAACTTTAAACTGAAGGTCGCTGTAGTGAACTATGATATTGGGACGTCGAAAATCACAGTCCCCGTAAACATGGGTGCTTTAAAGCACTCCAAACGTAGGCAATGTGAGTTAATAAAACGCGATAATATCTGTAAAACTAGTTTCGTCCGTCACTGTCATTAATACTTCCATTTCAGGTCGTACTGGAAAAATTACTTCGAAAGTACAGATGGCGTGGCGTGGGTGGTAGATAGTGCGGATGCTAGGCGACTGGCAGATTGCGCACGTGAATTACATTCCTTGCTTAGGGAGGAGAGACTTGCGGGAGCAACACTGCTTGTACTCGCGAACAAATCTGATCTGCCCGGTGCCCTAACACTGCAGGAGATTCGAGAAGTATGCATTATAATATCATGAATCTCCAATGTTGGTTTGGAACTCATAACAAAAAAAGAGACTCAACTGTTTTACTTGCCTACCATGCCATAAAAGGCGATTAATCTTATCTTGGGTTTGTGATTGTGTTGAAGATGACCTATCATTTCTTTTACATTTTTTTATCAAAACCCGATATGATATGACTAATCGATGATCCTATATTATATAAGAGCTTACTTAATTGGATAGCTATGGGAAGAAAGCAGTATTCAAAGTTTTTTCTCGTTTTTTTTTTAAGAATTAAGAAAGTCATCCTTATTTCTTAAACAAGCACGCTATCTACCTTACACTGAGTGGATCATATAATATAGCCTATAAACATCTAAATTTATCCTTGATTGACAATCAAAATGCAGAGAAGATGTTACACTAAGACCGATTAAGATGGAAGGGCTGTATACCAGTAAAAAAGCACAATTTCTCGTTATTACATAACTATAAATGAATGAAGACCTTCGCCAATCAAGTCAATCTGTTTTTTCTGTCGGCATATGATTAAACTTACATAAAACTCAAATTCGACTTCAAAGAATTAAAAAGAATATAGTCATCAGTTGGTTGACTTAGTAAAGAATTAGGCGGCCATAAGTCGTGCAGATACCTTTGCAAAGTTTGATGGTTTTTTCAAAGATCGCATCATCAGATGTTGAACAAATTTGAATAGGATCAGCATTAATATACCCTCTTTCTTAAAAAAAAACGATTGACTGAAATCTAAAAACGTGATATTGTTACGAGTTTGGGGTTTGAGACAAGTAAAAACTTCCGAGTGAATCAGCAAAATTGACACTTTAATTACAGGACACTTATTACAACTTAAAACAGCGCTAATAACAAAACGCAATTGTACTACTGATCACTTTAGTTCGCAGTTGTATCGCTTTGAAGTATTCGCTTGAAATGCCAATTCAACACTGACCCTGACTGACCTTTACTGTAGAAAACATTTAGGACGTTCGAGTACATACCGGTCCCGACTGACTAGGACCTAGTCACTAGGTGTTGATAGTTCTAAAAAGTTCTTCCATGGAAATTTCTAGAAGCTTGACTCTCTTAGTTCTGCTACTCGATACTAGAAGGCGCTCGTGGTAAATAGTGTCGCCATGTACCAGGCATTAATTGTGGCGCGCAACAATATTATATTCATTGCTGAACATACATATTAACAACCTAAACCTATTTTGAATAATTGCATGCAGCATAGATCTACCATCATCATTACAGCCTATCAAAGTCCACTGCTGATCATAAGCGTTCCCCATAGATTGCTTATTATATTTGCCATATAAATATACATATATATATACATTACAGGCGCTAGATCTCGACGGTATTAAGACTCACCACTGGCGAATAATCCGCTGTTCTGCGGTCACAGGCGAGAATCTTCTAGAAGGAATGGACTGGATGCTTGATGATATCGCTTCAAGGATATTTACGTTGGACTAAACAGTTAGTCTGTTTAGTTTTCTAGTGATATACATGTAATGTTTACTTATATTTATTACAATAATATTTATATTCATTAATAATAATTGAGATTACACATTTAAGTTATAAAATTTTACTGCCAAGTCTAAAATGAAAATGTAATTTTTGTTAAAAATATTGTATGGCCTTGTGCCAAAATTATATTTAACAAGGTATAGGCAATTAATAGATTACGTGAAATTTGTAGAACAAGAAATTTCATTTGTGGACAATTTCGTGAACGTAAAGATTAGTAAGCTGAAGTGGCAATGGGCCGACCATATAGCTCGAAGAACCGACAACTGTTGGGGAAAAAGGTTTTCGAGTGACAGCCTCGTCGGCGAAATGTAGGGCGACCCCCCACTAGATGGAGTGACGACTTGGTAAGACATGCAGAAGTCGATGGATGCAGGTGGCTCAGGACAGTGCTTTGTGGCGTACCTTGGGGGAGGCCTATGTTCAGCTGTGGACTTGTGAAGGGCTCTAATGATGATGAAAGAGCCCTATTTGCTGTGTAGCCAATCAATCGTTCCATATGTTTAGTAAGAGGCAGCAGAAGGAATCTGAAGCAAATTGGCATTTTCAAAAAATACACAGTGATGATTTCTTATATTTACGCGAACACTACACATTGATTAAAACTTATAAAAATAATTAAAATTAGAAATCAAACGCGATAAAATCCGTAAAAGTGGTTTTAATCAATACACAGTGATTAAACTAAAGGCATGGCGAATCACCGATATTTTTTTGAACGTAGGCTATTAACTGATAGACCTGTCTTATAACTGATGGGCGATTGTTACTACATTCAACGAGCCAATAAAACGGAAAAGCTATATAATCGGCGCCAATTATGTGATTGGAGTGTGTAATGGCGGTATATATACTACCTCATATCGTAGCGTGGGCGTCGTAAGAAGCGACAGAGGGAAACTAACCAGGAGGTGGGTAGCAGCGTTTTCCTAATGACTATAAAGTAAAAAACTGCGGTCGTCATCCCGCCTGCTAAGCGTGGCAACTATTTCGAATATCCCCACTAAAAGGCAATCTATTGAGGTGGCCTATTTTTAGCTGGTGTGGTTTTGATAGACTGTAAAGGTTATATAAGTACTTAGTAGTTAACAATCGAGCTTTCTGTTAAGGCCGAATACGAAGAGAACTGGTGAAACTTTATGTACTTCTGTTCACTAGAATTTTGACGTGAAGTAATTCTAAGCGTTAAAACATACTTTGTAGGTTTGTTCGGTTCCTTCACAAGGTGCCTGTTTATTATTTTAAAATCAGTCAATATACCAAATTAAAAAATGTGTTAAAAATGATATCTCAAAATTATTTTTCTTCCAAAAGTCTGTGAATATAAATTTATGAAAAATTATCTTCACGTGGAAATATTTGCATTGTGATTCCGAAGGTGCATGCCATCTTCATTTTCGACCTTTGGCGATACAATATTTTTTTATTAATATAATTCGTTTTATTTACAAATGCCTAATAATAATATTGTATATTGCCAGATAAAAGTTTGCCGTCATAATTTACTAGTCGCTTCGATGTGTGGCGTAAGGTGACAATAGTCAGTTATGTCTGTATAGAAAATCTTTAATTTAGGGGTTTACACGCCTTTAAGTGACTATAAATGTGAATAAGCGTAGGAAAAAAATAATTATTACTTAAGTGGTAAAACAAAGAGAGTTTATCGCAAGAACGCTCCTCGAGTGTGGTACGTTCCACTTTAAGGTTATATTTTACTTACTTTTACGGTACTTTTTTGTTGGAGGTTGCATAATAGTCTAGATTTTTACTAATTTACACTAGCAAAACCGATTATTTGTACGTATCTGAAACGTGAAACTAAAAATGTAAATATCACGACTGAGTCGGAAAATAATGTACAGAGTAGTGCAAGAACGGAGACCGCAAATGAAGTCGTAGTCAATGTATTGTCTGAAAGTATGGAGTAAGTAAATAATTAAGAAAAACTGACATACTAAGGGTATTAAGCGATTGACCGGTAGAAGTAATCTTGTGAGAATTTACACACACAGTGCCTACCCCTACTTTTGGGCAAACAGGGACTTTTTAATTTTTTTTTCTTTACTATTTATTCAATTTACATTACGGCATCTTGTAAAACTCACAAGAACAAATAGTATACAATTCAGTTACGTAAAGTATTTTACGTACGATACACCAATTCGGAAAAACTACTTTACAGAACTTGTAATCTATACTAATATTATATAGAGGAATGATTATTGTTTTCGTATGTTTGTAACAAATAAATTCAGATGGTTAATTCAACTCTTCCGATGCACACGGGGAAAAAATCCATCACTCTGGTCTCCCAAATAATGACCAAACAAATTTCTACGCTATTTTTTAGTTTTTTAAAATTCTATTTACTATAGTTTAAGAACCTATGCCAAATCTACACGCCGTATAATTTTTGAAGAAAAAAGTTCAGTCTTAGTTAGTAAATTAACTTTCCAGAAATTTGCCCAACAAAGGCCTATTCGAATAGATAACGCTGAAATTTACTCAATGTAATCAGAAATCAAGTCGCTGACTGATTGACCTTTATGCAAATTTCAAATTAGTCCAAGAGATGGAGGGTTTGTTATAATAGAATAATTTACCTGGCGTACCTTCTGTAATTAAATAAGTCAGTGATAATAAAGTCAATTTGAATTTTAAATTTCAAATTGATGGAAAGACTGGGATAGGTTATTCCGGCTGTTTACAAAACAAGCGATTAGAAAAAATTCTTATTTTATAACCTTAAAATTTTATAACCTTAAGTTCAAATAATAGAAATGTTTAAAGACTTATTTTTGTCGCTCTTGCCTGAAACAAGTTTGCAAAAATTTATAATAAATCATGCAACTCAAGAACGAAAAACCTTTTTATTTCAGTTATAGTTAAAGTTTTAATGGAGTCAGACCATGCGGGCCTAAATTTTCTGTTTGCCTACTAGTTAAAATACTAAACTTTTACGTCGCAAGCTGACTACTCGTAACTGTGTTCAAATCTCAGTCCCCGCGGGTTATTAAAAAGATGTATTTACTGACTATTATTACAAAATCATCTACTTAATTTTTTTTTGTTAGTATTTTTGAATCGTATATTTTGTATAGTTGGCTAAAATGTGGGTTTTAAGACTATGGTGTTCAACACTGATGATATTTTAGGCTTTAAACTCAAACTAAAACCGTTATAAGAATCGTGGGACGCAGTGGTGTCCTACTGTGAGGACGTGATGTCGCGGAAGGAAACTGCGGAACGAGAGAGGGAGATTTCGACTCCCTTCCCTGGCCGCAGAAGGCGCACCGGGCGCAGGAGAAGGGTGGACAACGCCTTTTTCCGGCCCCCATGGATGAGTCCAGGAATGAGAGAAGTCCCCGCCCCCCTATCCGAACACTTCACTACCCCGTGCAGGAGACGAGACCTGTACAGACCCTAGGGTGGGGCTGCGGAAGAATTTGGATTCCCGCGGCCACTCGCGCGCACGTGCGAAGAGACACCGGGGTGGTTTTAGCCGGTCAGAGTCCGGCACACCCCTCCGCCTTTCCCCAGGCAGAGGCAGTCCATGAGTATTTCCCCACGTAAAAAAAGGTTAGGTTAGGTTCCCCCCCGAACGGGTTCCCGCCTTGTCGTGGCGGGGGGGCTTACTAGCTGTGGCTTGGTCATCCGCGGTGAACAAGCAGGAACCCACATGGCTGGCCCGAGGTGTAGGGCCGGCCCGAGGAGGCCACTCCGAGTAGGCTTGGCGGGCCCACTTCGGATGTGTGCTGTAGGGCTGTGGCGAGTGGGGTATCCTCTCCCCCTACCGCTACAGCCGAGGTGGAGTCGCGGAGGAAGAGGAGTGCTGGTATGGCGATGCGCCACTCGCCCTATCCTCCGCGACTCAAACGGGGCCACACCGTTGATGCGGTGGTGGTGGGGCTGCGGTAGGAGGGGAGTGTCGGTATTGCGAGGCGCCGATCTCCCTACACTCCGCAGCCGAATCTTGGTTGGCGGCGGAGCCGTAGACCAGATCCACCGCTGGGGTCGGGAAGGCTAGTGCTTCAGGGGGCTTGTTTTTCCTTGCCCCATGGCCTTCGCGCATCGGACACAGGGTCGTCCGTTGCGCAGGTGTAGTTGGAGGCCGTGGACGAAGGCGCGCCATGTGTTCTGGTGCGCCTTACTTGATGAGATAATTTAGCACCAATATGTGAATTTTTTCAAGCGTTTGCTGAAGAATGTAAAAAAATGTATTCGCTGGGAGAAAACTGTACGATTGATGAGATGCTAGACGCATTCAGAGGACGATGCAAATTAAGGCAATATAAACTGTCTAAACCAGCAAAATACTGAATTAAAATATTTGCCTTATTAGATTCAAAAACATTTTCCGCGAAAAGCAACCAAAAACTCAATCTCCAATACTCATCGTAGTTGTTACCTTTGATAACTAGTTAACAAGCTGCGAATTAGTGTCTCATCTCCTAAGTGAACACAAACTGACATTTGTAGGCACCTTACGCAAAAACAAGAAGCAAATAGGATTTGCTTCTGACTTCAATTTATCACAACACGTGGAAAAGATCTAATTTCTTTAAGTTTTGGACGTCAAAATGATACAATTCTGGTCTCTTATATTCCAAAGAAAAGTTGTTCTCTTGATGTCGAGCTTGCACCATGATTCCAGCATTAATGATTTTACTGGCGGTAACCGAAATTCTGAAATAGTAACTTATTATAATGACACCAACGGCGTGTGGATGTAGCTGACAAACTTTTTGCTACTTACAATGTGAGCAGAAACTCAAATCGATAGCCATTGACAACTTTTTTACATAATGCTGGATATATCGGACATAAATGCTAATATGATATATGGGGCTAATAAACAATACACGTTCGAAAAGGCGTCATTTCCTAAAAAACCGGGGACACACTTTGGAACATGACCATTAATAAATCCGAAAGATACGAGTGAATTTACATCGTCAATTGCGTAAAAGAATCTCAGATTTTGTGGGAAAACCTAACGAGGAACCTCCCAATAAGGTTCCAGGAAGTTATAAGAGACTTCAAGTATGTCCGTCTAAAAAGAATATATCTCATATAGTCATCATAGCAAATAAAGCATCATAGGAAAATACCTCATACTTGTAATGCATGCCACATTTACATATGCTCAGATCATTTGATTCCGTATCGCAATAATTGTAGTAGTTTCATGTCTGTGAATGAGGAAGTAGATGACTGATTTCGGGTGCTTTTCAGCGCCCGGAACACACCCCGTGACCATGGGTGCTGGAAAACACCCGAAACGTCGGGTATTAAAAATAAAATAAATAAAACGCGATAGAATTAGTAACAGTAGTTTTAATCAATGTTTAATTATACTGCTTTTTATTGTATACTTAACCCTAATATATAACTTCGTGGAGGTTACCCTACAAATAAGACGATTTATATGCTGAAGTGCGAATACTACGCCGGCTTCATCAAAGATATTTGAAGGGAACGATGTGTTTAAGTGGTTGTCAAGTACAAACACGTTATTAAGCCCATGGCACACTTGTGGTCTCTGGGTTTAGTAATGATGACGACGCGTATTCTACGTATAATGTATGTCAGTGGAATATATTGCATATTTCAAGGTGTAATGTTATTGAAGCTTATTTTTTAAAGTAATACAGAACTCTAAAAAAAGTTAAAAATATCGGTTTATTACTATCAAAACCACAACAGATTAATAATTAAACATATATCGATATTTTTTATTATTCTAATGGTGTAAAGTACCTTTAAATAACGTTTCAAAAAAAAAACAAATTGCTTATAGTTATACTTAACTATATAAGAAAAAAGTTAAAACGACTTCAATAACAAAAAAATTGCATTTAGATCTGAAGTCAGTGCCAAGAAAACTACCTTTTGAGCAACTAAATGATTTTGCATTGTTGTTGAAGTCAATAAAGCATTCAAATTTATTGGGTATGTAATGAGAAATACTTTTATTGATCCAATCACATTTTAATATAATAAATTATTTATAACCTGATCTGACCTTTGAAAAATAGAAAGATTAATTACAACAACGGTCGATTGCCTTCATCCTGAACCTAATTCCATACCTTGGAAGTCAACAAATGTTTACAGAGTGGCATTTATCTGAATGTTTAGTTTGATCAGAAACTTCGTATGCAGACCTCTAAACAACGCAATTTATCCCAGTTTACCAAAACAAGTGGCTTAATGTAAAGGTAAAAACTAAACCAAATAACAAAACAAACCCGATTATATTCAGTAAGCAAGGGAAACTGGTGTTCAAGGCAGCAAATCATTGAAATATTAACACTGCTTTGATATCAAAGAATTTGTGTCGCGCTTCGGGAATAATTCGTAGTAATTTGTCCCATTAACTTTTATCTGGCGAAGAGCGACGCAACGGAAAGTAGGTTTGAGGAGGTTAATAAGTATGCTTAGTATTAAGACGTACTATATTCGTTCACAAAATATGTCATTACTTAGCATATTTATCTTCTCTTTCTTTTGTCCCAAAATCAGAAAAATATTCATTTACCGTTGTGTAACATATGCTAGGAGAATATCATTATTTATTATTATTTTATTTTTCCGTTTATCTTCCTATATGAAAGATGATATCCTAAAAACAAACACCGAACCAACCTACAAAGATTTACTTGGTTACTAAAAGTTTTGTTCTGAAAGTTTACTTTGTTACTGTTTGGCACACACCTCTTTCCAAGTGGGTTTTATGGTAGATTTTCTAACTCGTAATGTTTATAGTCTATTAACTATTTTAAAGAGTGAGATTTGACAGCCTTTACACGTCTTGCAAATACATTTTATTTCTTTCATGAACCTTTTGTTATGCGTTAATCTTCACAGTAATACAATCAATTAATTAAAAGTTGTAGTAACGATTATAAAGTTGTCCTTTTTAGTCGTAAATAACTAACAAACTAACATTTAATTTGGAAACAAACCTAGGTTTTTATTTATATTAAATATTAAAAGGCTCAACGTCACCGAAGCATAATATTATGTTCTTCTTTAACAGCCCGTAAAAGTATAGCTTTTCCTAAAATAGATATACCGAAATTCGGTCCGATGACCATTATTAGTATTATCATTATCAACAAAAATCATAATATTATTATTTTACTACCATTTCCTACCAAGGATAATTCGCGAGACTACTGAAATAAAAAAAAACTTAATTTCAATAAAGAAGATCGATGGGTGCTACTAAATTTCATTTTTTGTGTTTCATCAAAGTTAAAATTATAGCCCAAATACGTATCACTGCTGAGCACAGCCCTCTTCCCACATTTGGGAAGATTTTAGGGCAAATAATTGTCCGCTACGCTGTCCCAGTCCTTCCCATTTAACTTGAGGCTTTGGCGATTTCCCCTGCTACAGAATGGATTGTGCAACCACACTAGTGAACCTACGTCAAACTCCTTGTTGTGCATTTTGCGGTAATACCGGGTTTTCATCTTTTCAGACATTTGCTGGCCCGATTGTCTGACGTGCTCGTAAATCTCATTCATTCTGTTCCGCAGGTCATTTGCACAATCGGTTATAATGCGTGGGGCATCAGGTGGTATTCCGGTGATCAGGTCCGCAGGCAGCCGTAATTCTCTTCCAAAGTTTACAAAATCCTGTGTCACCGATGTACTATCGTGAACAGCGCTTCGATATGACAGCAAAAACGGTTGTACGTGCTTGTCTCAATCTTGTTGCCGATTTTTCCACAGCTTTTGCTAGATACCTTTCCAATGTCTGATTAAATCGTTCTACCATTCCATCACATTGTGGGTAGTAAGCAGTAGTTCTTGTTTTATGAGTACCCATAACTTGGCAAGTTTCCTGGAATATTTGAGACTCAAAATTCCTTTCTTCACCGCTGTTCTAAAGGTACTCTGAAATGACAGAAGATTTCATGAACTACTCTATCTGTGACTGTTAAAGCTTCGTGACTTGGAATGGCGGATACTTCTGGCCACTTAGTGAAGTAATCCATCACAACCATAAAATACTTGTTACCACTTTCAATTTCGGGGAACGGCCCCACCACGTCAATGGCTATTCTCTCCCTTGGTGCACCAATATTGTACAACTTAAATTGCCTTTTACAACGAGTCTGAGGTCCCTTGATAGCCGCACAACTTGTACATTTGTGACACCAGTCCTCGACATCGTCTCGACAGGCGACCCAGTAAAAACATTCTTGGATCTTCAGTAGAGTTCGTTTAACTCCCAGATGATCTCCTGAACAATCATTATAGTGCAGCTGTAGAAAATCCAGTACTTTAGCTTTAGGGACAACCATTTGCAAATGACAACTGTTTCTCCGACTATTTTCCCATTTACGGCACAGAACTCCATCCTGAAGCAGTAAGCTGTCCCATTGGGCACGTCTCTCTACTTGGGCTTGGGAGCGCCGGTCTTCATCCATTCCAGAATCGGCTTGATGTCCGGATCTTCCTGCCGTGCATGTTGTAAATTGTCCTTCCACTCGTTGCTGAGGTGGTCTGTCCAGAGAACCCTCACGGATACCACTTAATCTCTTGCCTAGTACAATGATTGCAATCTTCAGGGCAAGGTCTTCTTGACAATGCATCTGCGTTGCCATGAGATTTCCCGCTGCGATGTTCGATCACAAAGTCGTATTCCTGCAGTAGTTCAATCCACTTCGCAACTTGTCGTTCTGAATTTTTGAACTGCAATAACCACAATAATAGTTCGTAAGTGAAATTTCTGCCTCAGAAGATATTTACTAAAATGCTGCTACGACTTTACCACAGCAAGCAATTCCCGTCTTGTGACACAATAGTTCCTTTCCGGCTTTGACAATATATTATATAATTAATGGGCGGTGGTAGTCACTTATCATCAGGTAAGTCGCGTGCTAGTTTGCCCCTCTCTATAAAAAAACCACATCCTACGAATATTCTTATAAATATTAAACTGATCAGTGGTCACAACTGAAAGGCTTTTACCTTCTGCAGCTAACATCTTCAAATAAAATAAACTATTTTTATTCTACTAAAACAGCCATAGTTCATAAATATCAACTATAAGTCCGGAATTATATGGAATATACTCATACAGCTTTTGACTCATATAAATACTTAAAAAGTCGACACTACTACGCATGTGTGGTCATGTGGCGATGCAATAATATACTAAAAAACATTATAAAGCGTTAGCGATAACTATTTTCGATATATTTTAGGTTATATTTCGAAGAATGCCGACGGGAAGTGCATTCTTCAATCCCCCGTTCCTTTGACGCACCATAATTTCTTTATTTTTATGGCTGATGTTTGTTGGATACGTATAATAAGATCAACGAAATCATTTTTATGCATCTAAATTCTAATACAATCTTAATGAGTGGATATTGCTTTTGGTTTTTTAAAGTAAGCAATATATTTTCTGGTTTTCTCGTGGTTAAGAAAATTCAACTGGCATATTGTAATGTGATTCATATTTAACCAATTTTTATGTGCGATCAAATGTTAGTCCATACAAAGTGTAACAAATACGAAAAACATTACTAATATCAATGTTAACTTATTTGATTAATATCATAAGGATTTTAAATACAGCTGCTTAAAGCAAACTACAGTATGACACGTGTAATAACAGTAAATACAATAAAAATACAAAACTCCACTTCGTTTCTCTTATCGCATAAAGATGCGGACGTATCTGCACCAATATGTTGCACCAATATCGGCCAAATTATCCAAAATGTACCAAGTATGAAGTACGACAGGTATTTAAATAAAGGTTTCTACAAACTAGAGATCCCTGAAATGTACAAAATTAGACTTATTAGTTTGGTAAGCGTTAAGTTTTTTTTTAATGGCCGTTATAAAAATAAAAGGACATGTTGCGTTTAAAATAGTTACTGAGTTAAGCATTTAATGAAGTAAAAGTATAAAACAGTTCTATATTTAATTAATATAACAAGTATTAAGCAATTAAATATAATAAGTGCTTAAATAAAGTCATAAGCTCATTAAACATACTTAATAGGTTAAATGTAGATATTGTAATATATAACATTTGGTCATAAATAGTTATGTACTTAGAATATTATTTATATTATGTCAATGACTGCGTTGTCATTGACATAATATAAAAAACTATAAAATTAAATAAAAACTTAAAACTAAAAGAAGCACACGTATGTTATTCAGTCAGTCCAGATTCCGGTTACTTGAGCAAATATCTACGCAAAAAAGGGTCATTCCTCCCAAATTGTATCATTGAAACGACATGCTGTGTGTCGACCTCGAGTACTAAAACACTCGGGACGAACTACCTGCTTTTTCTGTCGGAGATAGGTGATCCGAGAATTAATAAACCGACCTTATTCGAATATCCATTAGCAACTACCGGAGGAGATACAATCAGACGTCATTTTAAAATCGAACGAATAGCTGCACGAAATGACCCCCAATGCCGCAAATGTTTTTGGACGTTTAATTAAATGTAGCTTTATATTTTTCTATTTTAATGCACTGTTCCAGAAATTATCTATACAAATCGTGAAGTGGCGGTGTAAGAATATCCACCACTCTATATCATGATGATATTATTAGGGATGGGCCGAATACGGATTTCACTGAATACGAATATTCGACCGAATGTTCGGTAAATTTTTTACCGAACCGAATATTCGGCCGAACATTATTCGGCGGGATAACCTCGGGACCTAGCCAATTTGTGTCGAAACTTGTTACCGGACCCTGCCTCCCGCTCCCCGCCACACCTGACAGTTATTTCATCATCTAGTATTGAGCAAATTTGCCGGTACATGCTTATGTGTTGACTATTCTTGTGATAAAAAAGTAATTCGTTGTTTTATTTTTAGTTAGTTAAAGTTACTGTCTATATACGTCCCACTCCAGGGCACAGGCCTTCGCTCATTTCTGGGAGGGTTTTAGGGCAAGGAATTGTCCTCCGCGCTGCCCCAAAGCTTGTTGGGTAGCTTCACATGTCCTCGCGACGTTTTCCATTACCGCCGAGCACGTTTACCACGTGGTAAATCAGCACTTAAAATTGCAACTAACAATTTCATTGATGCCGGCGGGGCTCGAACCCGGATTGCACGCGCA
>DWHP01000479.1:0-19788 GCA_018247895.1 Parnassius honrathi
CTCTCTCTCTCTCTCTCTGTGTGTGTGTGTGTGTGTGTGTGTGTGTGTGTGTGTGTGTGTGTGTGTGCATGAGTGCGTGCGCGCCTCTGCGTGTGCTAGTGTGTGTGCACACAAAATTTTAGTTGATATCTTTATGTGTTCATTGGGATTTCAACCTGATAAAATTTTAAAGTCAATCAGTCGACCTTTTTAAAGATATTCAAGAAATAAAAATCTAAAATACGCATATTTTTTCAAATTTTTCTATATAACTCAAAATATTTGACTAGTCAACTCCAGACATCGAAGATACTTGTTTGTACCTAAAAAACTGCGTCAAATATCGCTAAGTATGTCAGAATAGGACGAGTCGTGCAAAACTATAGTTATTTAAAAAAATATGAATAATTACATAACTTTTAAATTCTTCGATCTATCAACTCAAGACCTAATAAACAATTTTTTTGCATTTAAAAACTACGTTGAATGACGCCAAGTAAATCAAAATCCAATGAGATGTTCAAAACTTGTAACCATTTAAAATTTCTAAATAATCGTCTTAATTCGCATATAACTTTTGAAAACTCTACCAATTGGAAGGTTTTCTAGCATCGCTCGAAAAAAGCGAGAAGTTCCAGGGTGGGCCTACCGGTCCACCGCTTTTCAGATTTTTATTTTAAAACTGGCTCACTAAGTGGCTACTCTTGTCGATTGACACCTACAACCAACCTTGAACCACAATATAACTAATAGTTAAACAAAGAAGGCTACAGATGTGTTATCGCCTCTGAGACTATATATAATTTAATTTGGACCTATGTTTTCATAGTATAATTAATAAAATTAAATTTTAATGAATGAATGAATGAATCTACTTTATTGTACACCACGAACATATTTACAAAAAACATAACAAAGAGCAGATTACATGTACAATTTGGCGGCCTTATCGCTACATAGTGATCTCTTCCAGGCAACCAAAGGTGTAAAGGAATAAAACAGTGAAAATTAGGTAGGTGGTGCAATATAAATACACATAATATAATACAGACGCACACAAACATATATATATATATATATACATATAATTCCTCAAACCATATACTACATAATCACATAATGTATCCTAAAGCGAGATAAATACATGGATTCCAATTTAATTTGTTATATTTGCCACGCCTGGCCAGCAGGTAGGCAGCCGTTTTTTTTTGGTATTTTTTTTAGTTCTTATTCGGAAAACGCTGCTACCCATCTCCTGGTTTGTTTTCCTCGTCGCCTCTTACGACACCCAAATAACGATATGGGGTAGTGGATATTTTGACACCGCCACTACACAGTGATATCGAGCTACTTTTGCTCAAGGTCACGAGATAAGGTTTTACCGCAAATACTTTAAAGCAAAATTAGTATGCTCAACGGCCGAATCTGTTAAATCCGGAGTCTATATTAGCACTTATATACAAAATCTAAATTTTAAGGTCAAATAATAGTGTCGTCATCTACCAGTAGTAGTAAGATTCATTTCTTTGAAATAAAAATATTTCGTAGACATGTCCGCCAACATGTATTGTAGGAGCGTTGCGCACAATTTGCCTTATAATCCCATCAAAAATGAGAACAGACCGATGCCCAGTGAGAAGTATACAGGTTGTAATTTTGTTGCAACCGTCACAAATTTTCAGAAGACTTAACTAATGTGGTCTAGTTTTCTGCACATGCGTCCGCCTCGGACAACTTTAACGTTGTCTGACACGGATGCCTAGGCTGATTCAAACAAAGAAGGCTAAATTGTAGCCATCTTCGTTTAAAGTAGCCTGCAGGTCCATGGATTACAGTAACCACTTACCATTAGATGGACGGTAAATTTGTTTAACACTTCAGTTTTCTAAATAATACTTATTGAAAGACATTCTTATGTTTTGATTTACTATTGGTTCAAAAAATACATAGGTAGGGATGAACCAGCAAGAAACCCATTGGGAAGTAAAAAACAAACTAGAAATAGCTTGGTAGCAATTATCTCATTCCCGGAAGTTATAATCATCCATAAATAAAAAGAATTTACTAGTAGAGAACGACAAAAGGCATTATTCCGATTACTTTTGCCCTTTGTATTCTCTACCTCGATAAATAAAAAAAAAATAAAGAATTGTTGTCGAACAGCAAATAGAACGGGACGGAAAAGACTGACGCGGCGCGGCGCTAATTACAGTGCGTTCACACCGGCTAACCAACTTTTTTACAAAACAATACATTGCAAGTTGTCAATTACGAGTAAAGGACCCTTCAAAAATTTTTTTAAAAAATATTCATGTATGCTTTACTACTCGACAGACTGATATACGTCTTTCGAATTTGTGTCTGAAATTTAACAAAAAATGTAAATATGATAATGACCTGTGTGCGTACTGAGAGCAAAAAACAAAATTAGCGTCGTTCTTCGATTATTGGAGACTGTTACCATTACCGTTAAAGCCTTAAGGCCGCTGCTATACATAGGCCTATAAATTGCTACATAGGTGGATATTCGCCATAAACAACATTATTTATTTCAAGCGACTTAACAATTAGTATTTTAGTAACATATGTTACATGATACAACAAATAAAAAACGACCAAAATTAATATTTTATTAAAAGTGAAAGCCGACAATTTTTAATTAAAATAAAAACTTACCCGCACACTAGGATTTTCTCCTGTATCGTGGCGGCAGTTTACAAACATAAATTGCACATAGACGAACATCCAGACCCGAAAAAGTTATTAGTGGGCCATACAAATACTTGTTCCGTGCAGGTTTCGAACCCGCGACCCCCAGCGCAGCCACTCATTGCTAAGCCACTGCGCCACGGTGCCGTCGTTGAAAAGATATTGAAAATCTAAAAAAAAACACGAGATTTTTTACGTGGTAAAACCATGTCTACGTGGTAGTCACGCTGCAGCTATATTACTGGTATAGTTGTAGCACGAATAGCTCCTAATACTAGCGATCCGCCCAGGCTTACACGTGTGATCTCGAGATCTCGACAACAGCACCACCTAGAGTGTCCAATTGTAAAAACCATTCAAAGATCCACTCAGACACACAAGCAATTTAATGAGAATCGTTCGAGCCAATTTCGAGTTTCAAGAGGACATCAATTGATTTTTACTTATAGAGACAAATAATATTTCAATGAGGAACATATTTACACATTTCTAACAAATATACTTCCTCTGCCTTGAAATCTGCTAATTATTTCAACCAATTTCTAAGTGACACTGCCACATAAGTCGTGGATGCATACATTGTCGAAGATATCGTGTAACGAACAAAAACTTACTGTGGAATTGATGACCACCTCCCTTTTTTGAAGTCGGCTTAAAAGCTTCAATATCAATAAAAATAAAAACAAAAACAATTAATAAATCATTCATTTTCTTTTATCCTCAAGCACGCAAAATATCACAAATCAAAGATTATATTATAAATTTCATTGGTTTCACCAGGGATCTTACCTAGGTTTCTCACATACCGTGATTTTTACAGCGATCGAGAAGCATTTCAGCTACCACGGCTCTCGGTTATTGCACCGGTCATTACCTTTTTCCTTAAATTTTTGTTTGCCTGTTCGGTACAAACTTTGTATCCGATCCTTCCCTAACTATTTCCTGATGACCTAGAATCCATTCATCCATCCACTACAATCCATAAAAGTCCACTGTTAAACGTAGGACTACCTAGGTCGCCACATTTACCACGGTAGGCGTCCTGCCTATCGTGTCTTATCGGGTTGGCAACCGAAGTTTTTTTATTATTTTGAGTTGTTGTAAGGAAGATGGTACTGGCCATCTCCTGCTTCAGTTTCCCTCTGTCGCTTCTTACGACACTCCTGGTATGATAAGGGGTAATAGATATGCTTACACCACAACTACACGGCTGAAGCTATATATAGTCTTGAAACATGGATTTAGCTCTGGTGATATTATAGACAACAATTGTTAAATAATCGATTGTCACAAGGCGTAAGAATAAAGTAAATAGAAAATTTTGCATCATTTCTGAATGAATATGAATTCAAAACTTCGTATGAGGAAGAAAATTGGACGAAAGGATCTGGAAAGGGACGCAAAACACGAAGAGATAATGACGATGTTCAAAATGTGGTTATGAAACCTGCATACAATTCACAAATAACCATTTCAGAGCGGAAGAAAAAGATTTGTCACAATTGATTCGCGACAACGTTATTCCAAAGCAATATAGCTATTTTTATAATTCTATTGTTTAAATTTGCTACACCATCTGCTTAGAAAATATGAAACCTACTACTTAATTAATAATTGTATTTACAATGAAGAATGTTTTTTGTTCAATAAACTTTGAGTTAAGTTGAAGTACTTAATTATTTGAATCACTTACCTTCCGACTTTGTAATGGTTAAAATAGCATTCCAATGTGTTAATAATAAGTTGTAATTTTTTATTTAATGTCTAAGGAAAGTTTTCCGTTATTACTGTGCCATGATTACGATAAGAAAGGTAATGTCTAAGGAATGTGTTCTGTGATAACTGTGCCATGATTGTGATAAGTAAGGTAAACTAAACTAGTATGGTTAGTGAAAAACCTAAATTTTTCTTTAATTAGGTAAAAATCTGTGAGTTATATAAATATGGCCAAATAGATAGTTAATTTAACTATTTTCGTATTTTATTTACAAAAATACTATAATCATAATTGTCACAAGTTATTGAAGTGACATCATTTAGTGCAAGAACGCCACAAATGTGGGTCTTGTTGCAGTATTTTTGCATTTATTTAAATGTTTTTATACATATTATGTCAGTTTTTTTTATTTAATTCATACATTATATGAACAAAATTAAAAAAAATTGCAATCATATATCACACCAAACCTAGTAATAAACACAGCTATAACAAAAAACAACTTTAATGTGCTCTATTATGACTATATTTATGACTTAAAAGAACTAGATGTGCGGTATGTTTTTTTTATGTGTCCTCAGAATCTTTTTTTAGGTAAACCGAATTTGATGATTCTTTTTTTCTTTGAAGGCTGATGCTTTTCATGTAGTCCAATATAAATTTGATCAAGATCTGAACAGTAGTTTTTGAGTTATCCCTAATAATGCGTTTTTAATTTACTTTGACTTCATTGATGATGTTCGCATTTTAATTATATTGAAGACGGTTGTACAATATTTTTAATTTTACCACTTATTATGCCCATGTTCACAATATGCTATTTATGTATTATAACAAAGTATGCTATAAAGTAATAGTTTGCTTACTTACTAAGCAATGCGCTATACACTTTACACTGCTATATTGGTTAAGTATAGCGATGTCTGAACTAAGCTTTCCTTCGTGTTTTGTGTTGTTCCGCGACAAATTCTAATCATGTTAAATGTTTCATCTAAATCAAATTGACTGCTCGTTAGGGCAGAGGCTGGGCATTTGTTTGCGACGCTCTGAGCCATGGGTTCGAATCCCGCAAGAAGCTAATATTTTTAGGATCGGGATGATCAATATCTTAATCTAATCGCAAGCAAGATGGGATGCAATTACAGATGCAGGATCAACAGTACATTCACTTCGATTATATAATTTCTTTAATAGGACACCATTTCCGTCTAGAAGTCCGCCTGGGTATGTACTACCCTCTAATCTATTTCTGCCCTCTGATGTGTTTTGGCCTAAAATCAAGTCAAGCTGGGATAGTTACAGGCTGTGGTGCATTCCATTTTAATCTTTAGAGATACAAACTTTGTAAGTGTTAGAATATAAAGTGTTTCACAAAAAATCTGTTCAATTCAATTGCATTAATGCATTTTATTTAATTTGAAACTATCTTAAAAACAACATTACAAAATTATGTAACAAAAAAAACCAATAATACTTTGATTTATTGAAACAAATTTAAGATACGTATATCGATTAAACATTGCTGTAATTGCGTTAACTGAAGTATATTTACTAATGTGTGCTTCTCCATTTACAAAAATAAATATTATTAAAAGTGTTTGTTTACTGCGCTCGATAGATGTACCAATTTTTTCTATTCCAGTAATGTAAAATGATCCGAACACTTGCGGTCTAACGTAAGATCGGAGTTCGCCACAATTATTTCCTTCACCATACAAAATAAAATATATTATAATACTAAGTGTGCACTTGTCTCAGTTACTAGCTTTAAAACCAACTTAAAATGTTTAAGGTTTAAATGTAAGACTAGGTAATCACGACAAATGATTATTTTAAGTTCCCAAAATACTTTAATTTCGTTCCTACCGTTCGATCGTGAACCCGATAGATGATTGACATTTATAGCTATTCTCGACCTAATCACCCCTGAGGACTAAAATGGAATGCCTCGTTTATAGTAAAAAGGGTCTCCGATTCATTACAGTCATCATACAAAGCTCAGCAACATATAGCTGCTATTTTACGCTGATATTCTGTGTAAGCATGGACTTTTTCGAACATACGTTATATATATTATATATATAGACGAATTGAGATTTCCCCTACTTTTTGTAATCGGTTTAAAAGCATATTTTCTCACATTACAATTTATGAGCTGCAGTTTACCTGTTTTGCAAGATCAAGTTAGGGTTGACACTCGTACACGTAACTAGGCTGTTGTATTTTGAGTGACTATACGTTTATGTATAAAACAACCTGTCCGAACTGAAGGCATATACCAAAACATAGGAACCACTATGATATTACATAAAACATCATCGTTTAAAATAAATATTTCTATAATTTCCTAAAAATTCAGCAAATTTTTAAAATCTGGCAATACCGTCGTCGCCGACGGTAGCCGAAGTAACTGTAATTATACATCATTTGGGTATTTTAATCATTATTTGTAACGAACGGACAATAAACTAATAAGTGGAGCATGGCCTCAGATGAGTTTAAAGTTGTGACCTTACGGCATTACGTTGTTAAACGACGGCTGCCCACGCCGCTTATATTGCCATGTAAGTTTCCACATTTCATTTTATTTTGTTTTATTTTTGTGGGATAATTTTTTTGTTTGTACTCCCAAAAGAATTACGTGAATAGAAATATCATAATACCTAAAAATACCGTTAAGGAGTATACGGGTTTTTTTTACACTTCTCAGCTTGCAATGAAACTGGCTCTGGTTACACTCACCATACGAAACGCAGCAATGTGTACTTTCATAAAGTAGAATGTATTTATTCTTCGTTTTTTATTTTCAAGATTTTTTTTGTTTGTATACAGTATATAACAAGCAACCCATTGGTCGTTACAGGGGCGCATAGGTGTATACATAGACATTGTTATGATGACAATTTTTTGGCCGTTATAAATTGGATTTTAGTGTTTCTAATCGGGTAACTTACTGTTTTACATTGGTATATTGTGAGAGCGTAGCCCTTCCCTAGTCGGGCCGACCCATTTGCCCTACTAGCACAATATAGCCGCAACATGGCTCTCCCACGTGTGAAAATGTATTTAGGGGCAAGAACAGGGAAGGTATCCCAGTTGAAATCCTAGGCAGCACCACCTAGTAAATTAGACTGCTAGTAAAGTAGAATTAAATTTAAGGCTGATTTAAATAAAGTGAAAGCTTTTTATTTCGGTGAAAGCTTTCTCAAAGGTAGAAAATCCGAGGATCGATCCCTACCAGTGTCAATGAAATCATTAATTGAGTTTTAAGTGCAGATTTACCACGTGCTCGGTGATTAAAGGAAAAATAATGAGGAAACCCGCATGTCGGTAAAATAAAAATAAAATATGTAGTTTTGAAGGCATGTTAAGCCCGCCAACACGCATTGGGTCAGAGCGATAGACATTTCCGTGCCCTCAAGAATAACTAAAGACTTTGATTTATTTATTTATAAAAATATCTTTTAGTAACTTTAAAGGTATTATTGGTATTATACAATGGCTTTTACTCGTAGGGACTTTTTGATGAAATATTTTGATACTGCTTTCTACCAGCTAAAACTCCCCGATGATTTTAAACACCACCTTAATCCGTACCACTTTGGTGACAGCCCTATACTAATCCAGAGAAATGTATAATGGCCACATACTTTATCACGGACTGTAAGCATTATTTGCACATATTTTTTTTATACCTCGTTCAATGCTCCTAAATGGAGTTTGTTCAACGAACCAAATAATTCAAGGTTTATCCAGATAGGTACTTGAACTTGATATGCAAAACAAGAACAAAGGACTGAGACGATATATTTATATTTATAACTAAAATGGCATTATCAGTGTTTCATTGCAACGAGTAGATTCAGTGTTCACCTCTATGTATACAGAATCATACAGTCTACAATCGTGCTTTAAAGGGACAGTACATATGACAACTGTGTCAAGACCAGGGCTGTTCAAGCGGGGTTCGCAGTCATTTATTTTATAGAAGAGGGAGGCTCACCTGATGGTAAGTGCCGACCGCCGCGCCGCCCACATGAACAACTGCAACACCAGTGTAATTTCAGGTGTGTCGTCTTTTTTTTAAATAGCTAACTCGTTTTTAAAGGTTATGATAGTATTATCGACACAATCATCTTAGTCGTCTTCCACTGAAGGCACGCACATCACCATCATGCCACCCGCTTGTTCGAACCCAGCGTGGTTTGGTACTAGTCTGCGTCCCCGAAGACTTAAGAGCCATGCCCTCGATTGACATAAAGTTGTATAAAAGTTCAAAAGAACTCATTAATTAAACGAATAATCCATAATTATCAATAAAGTATGATACCTACATTTATTTAGAATGTTAAGTATTACAGTAGCGCAAAGGCCTAATATTTTATTACTAATACTTTAACCAATACAGGGTAAGAAAATTCACTGCTGAACATGGGCCTCCCACATAGATATTCCCATATTTTCCAAAGTCGTTTAGCTTGGCAAACAGGTTGGCAACAGCAGTTTTATATTTTTAGTTGCCATTAGGAAGACGCTACTACTTTTGCTCGGTTGGTTTCCCTCTGTCGCCTGTTACTACACCCACGGGACGATATGCGATCTTGGATATCCTCACACCGACACTATACGGTCACAACGTGCAATGTAATTCTTTTGCATATATTACACTTGAAATTGTCACAAGTATTGACTTTCAAATGGTCAATAGCAAATACATTGTTGGAAATGAGCGTATAAAATAAAAGGAAATACGAACAAATGGAGATAGAACTATGATCTCCCACTCTTTCTAGCGGTATAAAGTATAGCGCATGCGACTAAGAATCAGTCGGTGATTCAATGAGTTATTTTTAAACAATTAACTTCCACAATAATTTCTAATAGTAAATAAAGTTTGTAATCGAGTAATATTATTTTATTTTAAATAATTTTGAGATAATTTTCCAATAGTGTGAGAGTGCTTACATTGGTGAAAGACTCCTCGCGTTTGTTCTTTATGTTAAATGTCGTAGTGAAGTTTGTTCTCCTAATAACACATTGTAAGCCGAAAGTTAAATGTTTTTGTTAGATTTATATTAAAGGTACCGGCAAGTACTTTTGTGGTTTACATATTTGGATGGAGCTAACCAAATATATTAACAAATGTTGAAAGAAAAGTTAGAGGCATTTAAGATGCATCGTAGTTTTGCATATAGTGGATATTTAAACTGCTCGATTTGTTCCAATTTGATAAATTATGCGAAATATGATTTATTTGTGCTACAATTTGAAATCTGAAATGTTTAACCGCCGTACTCAGAAAGGTTCGTTAAATTAAACTTAATTAGTACTTAACTAATTAGCATTAATTCCGTTAACGAACCGCTACCTCAGAGACACAATTTAACGGTTCATTAGTTAATGACGACGTTAAGTATCCATAAGGCGGAGCAACGTCGAATGACGCTATCGATTCCATATCGATAAGGTGTTGGTGTAGCCACATTTAAATAGTCCTGATATTAAATGTTAAAAAAATTATTTACACACATCTAAAACTTTTATTCACGGAAATACAAAATGAAAAAAGATGATGAAACAAAACGAATGTTTAACTTTAATGTGGTACGAATTGAAATTAATTAGCCGTTTTGTATTCTAATGTTGTTAAGGAAAAAATAAAATACTCCGAAAAAATTTAACTCTCGACGTAAATTTGCTATTGCCATCATAATCAGACCTACATCTCGCTGACAATAAAACTATGATCAGTTTTGATGTTAAGTCACAGATCGGACCAAAAATTAATATTCGAAAACCGATGGTAGGCCAACTATGACCTTGGGACGTCAAACATCTCTGTTCCCCCGTGAGCGTTAAATGCCTGCCTGTGATGCTGTAAAGCAGCCGAAACGTCGGGAATCAAAAATATGTTAAAAAGAAGTTAATTAAACGTTATAAAATCCGTATAAATGGATTTATTCAATGTGCAGTGTTCGCGCAAATTTAAGAAATCAAAATTACACAATATTAAACAATACCATTGACGGCTGCGTAGTGCTGTGGCTTAGCAATGAGTTGCCGCACTAAGGGCTTGAATCCCGTACGGAATAAGTATTTGTATGGCCTACAAGTAATTGTTCCGGGTCTGAATGATTGTCCTTGTGAAATTTACGTACGTGAAGTGCCCACGATGCAGGAGAATAAGCTAGTGTGGAAGTAACGTATTTTAAAAGAAGAAAGATGAAAAAATATCATGGAATATTGGGGTTATCAGACAATAAGCTCTCCGCGGTGTTCCGGAGCATGTTGTAACACTAAATTTCTTTGAAATATTTTTGAAACTCAGACATCTATTTCTTCACGACGATTTGCTTTACGTTGCCGATCACGTTTTTAATCAGCACTTATCACTTCATTGGTGCCTTCTCTGATTGAACCCATTTACAGCAAGCGGTCAAGCATTAATATGTATATTGTACGAATCGTTTTGTGTTTGCGTGAAATTGATCAGCTTTTATGATTACCTTATTAAATTGTACAGCTTATAAAATTAATAATGTATAAGTCGAGTTGATTACCAACCAACTATAAGTGTAGAAAACCGGAAACCCTTTAAAATAGAAACGAGACATTCCATTTTAGCCCTCATGGATGACAACACATCTGCATTTTGTTTCTTAATTAATTTAAGAAGCTCTTGAATTCTATGGGCCATGGCATCCATTTATTATCAGGTGGACTGCTTGCTTGATAGTCACCCATATTGTATAAAAAACGAGTGCATGTATTGAATAAATAAATAAACTGGAAGTAGATTGAATCTCGATTTTTTTTTAAATCTGTACTGTTGACGTCCTTGAAAGTATTAATTTGCCATTTTAAAGATCTGATTTACACGTGCTCGGTGAAAAAAAAAACATCGCGACGAAACCAGCCACTATCTACGAGAAATAAACGCGTTTCACGCATCCATATATATGTACTACACACTAAATATGGCATTCCGAACGCTCATTATGTTCAACTGATCTCTTCGTTCGTACCGAGCGGCGCTAATAATAATTATATATTAAATTAGCACATAATATGCAAAATAAACAAAAATTTGTACGCGATTAACAATACAATCTGAATAAACAATTATTTATTGTGATAATTTTTGCATGTTTATATCAACTGCGCATGCGCGATTCTGCTGTATCCCGCGCATACGCGACTCTACTGTTTCCCGCGCATGCGTGGATACAGAGTAGTGCATATTTTTATTTGGAATGCTTCTCTAGTACGTAGTATATATAACTCGATAGTTTTACGCATTTCGAGAACTTTGTCGTATTACGACGAATCAAGAATAATAAAACTCTAACACGAAGATTTCTGTAGATCACATTTTTTGTTTAAATTTGGTTTAGGGTACACTATATGATCGATACAGATGCCAAAACAATTTTTTTGGAAACTTTATCTATCTGCACATGCATCACGCAAAAACCTATGCACGGATTTGAAGGGGCTTTCAGTACAGTGTTAGTAACGTAAGAGTTGAACCGTTTCAATAAAAATATATCATCACGCTATTTGTCATAGGAGCTGCGCAAAAGGCATATTGTTCCCTTTTGCAGATACAAAATTTTTTAAAGATTACTTTGTCGTTAAATTTAAACATTACATTATCGGATTTTGTGTTGTTATTATATAATTCCTACCCATTGTTTTCTAAATATCATAATTTTTATCTTAGTAATCAACTAATTAATTTACTACTACTACCTAGATGGTGCCATAGGTATTTCAAGCAAGGTAAGATTTTATCAGTCGATTTCAAAAAGGGGGTATTCAATTCGACTTTATATTTATTTTTATTTGTGTTACCTCGTAACTTTTTTCTAGGTGAACGTAATACCTGTTATGATGGTTCTTATTTGAAAGCTTGTACTTCTCATGTAGTCCTATATAAATTTAATCGAGATCTGACTGAAAGTAATTTTTGAGTTATCCTTAAATAATACGTTACTATAATTTCAATGTACACATAATAGTCTAAATTAAAACTAATGTAAAAATAAAACTAATGTAAATATACGAACGGAACGTCAAAATTAACAATTTTATAGATAATGTCTTGGAGAACTGTACGCGCCACCAAGGTAAAGACCGTAATTGTTGCGTTTTGAAAAAATTCAATTTCAAAACTTTCCATCCAAAACATAAACAGAAAGTACCACGCTCTCACAGATTACCAGCGTAAAATAATAGTTTAACGCTGCTGTGTTTTGTATAGTGAGGGTAGAGAACCGAAAATCCTTTTTACTGGAAACGAGGCGTTCCATCTAGGTCCTCACGAGTGACAACGCATCTGCATTTTGATTCGTAATCGAGGATAGATGTAGATGTCTACGGACCACAGCGATTACTTACCATCAGGTAGACTGTGTACTCGACTGTGTTAGCCTATCCTATAAAAAAATACACAAACTTAAAGTTTGAGCAAATTTTAACCATTTAAAAATCGACCTTATTGCTTTATGTAATTATATTTCGCTATGTGCACCGGTGTTGTGTGATAACTATCAAAATAGCGCAACAAAATTTATATTTGCTTCATCTATTTCTATACCTATTAAACAATTTTTTGGAATATAGGGTATATTTGTAAGAACGAGAAGCAACGAATATCAACGAATGACATCGGTTAGTAAGCGGGCCGTGTTGGCACTTGGCAGATCGTTCCACAGTTTGCGTTATGCGTTTCGTTGTCATATGTTGGTTAGGCTGGTTTTGGTTGGATATGTAATAACGGTTATGTGCTAAGGTTTATCGATATATAAGGTATTTTGATAACCTAAGGTTATTAGTTGTTTTGATGTATCGGTCTCATGCCTACTTCGATAAGGTACATTGATGATGTTCTCATTTTATTTATATTAAATTCGGTTGTACAAAATTTTTAATTTTTCCACTTGTTACACACGAGTTATGATTAACAATACATCCGATACATCAATAAATAGATGGAGCCCTCAACGCAACGGTATTATCAGCTCGAACAATATAATTTTCTTATCTTTATCCATCTACGAGAAGCTAAGAATCAGAATGTTTTCCTAAAGTTATGATGTATTTTCGTAATTGCTGCTTATAATTCTGTTACCCATAGGCGTAATACCAACACCAACATCTTTACTATATAGATGTATTTCTTAAAATATATTTACAGTAGATACCATAGTAAATAATATTATTTTGTTTAATAACACCTCCGCGCTGCCCCAATGTGTGTTCGAAATATTTTTTTTCTTATTACTCTGACATGCACGTTTCCTCGCGATGTTTTCCTTCACCGCCGAGGACATGGTAAATAAGCACTTAAAATTACAATTAGCAATTTCATTGGCGCCGGCAAAAAATTAGTAAATAGATTAAATGTGTCAGGACAGCGCATCAAAGGCACCACGACGGATTCTTCCCTGCTTCAAGAAATCACTTTCAGAAATATGAGAACGCCTATACTCACTAATGGGTCATAGTAGAGCATGGTCAGAGTAGCTCACTGCTCTTTGGATTCTACTCTCAGTGTATGTATGGGATAATAAAAAAGCAAAAAATAAACTTTCCGACCAGTCTCATTCATTTGGTTTTAAACCACGTCAATGTAATTTATTCGAGTAAAATGGCACAAAGACAGCGATGTGAAGCGTTGGCTGGGACATTAAATAGAGTGGGTTTAACATTGTTCGGGACGTAGAAGTTTTACGAGAGTTAAAGCGCTTCTTGTAAAATACAGAGAGACGTTTATCGGGACAATATATCGATAAAATTCGCCTAAGTTATTAGCTTAGTAGCACGTAAAATTCGTATATGTTAATATATCAATAAAAAATGAAATTTGTGAAAACACTGACCTCTGATATACAATTATATTAATCAGTTATTGTTTAAGAAAATTTTATAAGAATTAGGAAAATTATATAAACAACATTTATTAATCATCGTCTTGTATTTAAATTACGATCACTATTATTAAACAACCAGGAAACATCTATATATAAACTATTCTACACTATTCTAAACATTAAACAACTAATATAAATGTACAAAGTTGTCAGTAATTCATTCTTGGGGCTATGTAAGCGTATACATACGCTATAACGACACTTCCAGAAAACATACAAGGTTAATTTTTTACCAAGTTTAAATATTTAATTAAACAAATTTTTGTAAAAAGGATTATTATAATATAAATAAATACATGGTTGATATCAACTCCTAGTAATGAGACGGTCGTTTCCAAACTATTTCTAAAATAAATTTTATAAATAGTTTAAACAACCTTTCATATAGTACGATTAACTTTAAAAAGAGCCCTGCTGGGTTTCTTCTTGTTCTTTCCAGGACAGAACGTTGACGGCACGTGTAGGGTAGAGGTAATTTTTATTTTATTAACCACCACTACTTTTGTCTTGTGGATATAGGTGGAGATGCAACAGAACTTATGGGCACCATAAATAATAACTTAAATATTAACATCTAATTTATATCGCCTATGGATAGGCCTCCATAAGAGGAGCGGTGTACTTGTGAAGGGATGTAATAACGATGAAGATGATATAAACCGTTTGTCTTACATATGTTTCATACTTAAGATGAGTGGCAAATGAAATGAAATGACCACCATGTGGTATTTGCGTAAGAGAATCAACCACTCCACGGTAGCCCGTGGGCTTTGTAAGAGGCGACAGTGGAAAATTCGAACAGGAGATCGGTAGCAGCATCTTCCTGATGACAGTTCAAAATAATGAAACACCGCGGTTGCCAACCCAAGAGCTATGGCAAACATCTTCACAATGGGACCATCCATGGTAGAGTGCTATGTTCAGCTGTATGCTTTTGGTAGCTTGAGCGGTGCGGTTACGTAATATAAAAACTGTGGTATGATCTCACCAACCAAACGCTTCTATTTTCAAATGCAGCGCTGTATATTCTTCGCTTTATTATTTTCAACATTTAGCACTCAATCTAGTACCGACACAGAGTAGTGTCACTCAATCTGATGAAATAGTTACGCCAGACTTCGCTCCAACGTGAAATTAAATTGTCAATCCAGGGTAGTTAAATAGAATTTAACTACACTGTTATTAAAACAAGATTACTTTCACACTTATTCTCTTGAAAACAGAATACACCAAAGTGTTATATCTGATTCACAGATGCATTGCCGCCATTATAATAATAAGGTCCTCCAGACAGAATGTTGGTCACGGCGGCCAGGACTAGATCGTAGTAGACGAGTGTTTACGTAAGCTCACGAGCACTTTCTATTCCCGATCTACGTTACGATGAGAGGAAAGCGAGACAAGACTGGAGAGAGATCATATGTAGGGCCAACGGCTTTACGTGTTTTTTTACGCGATTTAACACCATCAACTTCCTGACTTCGGACTGCTACAGATAATTTCTTGACAGCAAACTCAAAAAGGAGCTTTTCGATGATAGGAGATGATGAAAGAAGGATTCGATCCTCGTCGGTACGTACCAATGAAATTGCTAATTGCAATTTAAAGTGTTGTTTTACCACGCTCTCAGCGGTGAAGGAAAACATCGCGAAGAAACCCGTATGTCTGAGAAAAAAAATATTTCGAAACAAATTTGAAGTTCGCCAACTGTTATTGGGGCAGCGCGGCGGACACATCCTTGCCCTAAAACCGTTTCGAAAATGATAGGAGGCCGGTACCCAGCAGTGGAACGTATGTACGTGTAACTTTGACTTTGGAACTCAAAAAATTATATTTTTTGGCCCAACCTGTGATTGGATCTTCTCATGACCTGCAGCCGCATTTACTACCATGAGACCAACGAGGCAGCTTAAACAACCACAAAATCAAGGACCTGTCACACATGTACAGTAGCTTTCCGTTCAAAATTTTGCGAGCAAAACGAGATTTCAAATGAGTGTGGCCGACCTATTCAGGATTTCGATACGGAATCCCGAAACGCAATTCCATATGTATGTGGCCGGCCTTAAAAAGGTGATGTCAGTGTTTTTTTTATAGAAGAGGGGCAAACGAGCACGTGGCTCACTTGATGGCAAGTGAATTGCAGGTGCGTTGCCGGCCTTTTGGAAAGGAGTAAGCTCTTTTCTTGAAGGTCCCTACGTCGTATCGGTCTGGAAAAATCGCTGGTGGTAATCAAACCCACAAGTCAGTTGTATGAGGAAGAAAACGTCTTCTAAATCACGCAGTTGGACCTGTTTGCGCCCGATTGCGTGGGGGACTAGTTAATAGCGGACGCGCGGGGGGAGAAATTCTTTTCGCGATAAAGGTCGCGCTTCTGGGTCAGTTGATTTGCTGCTGCGAAACGCAGAGCCGCGTCGCGAGAAAGATAGAACCCGCGAACCTCGAGTTAAACCGAAATTATTAGATGCTTGAGGGCCGTAACACGACCGCTAATCATCCATATGATATGGAAAGCATCGAGAGTTTTACTGGGATGTGTGATAATGAAATTTAGTGGCTGTAATTAGTTTGAACTATTCCTCATAACACTCCCCGTGGTAGATAGGATAAAATTAAGCAAAGAGATGCAACATTCCTTCGCCGTGTCAGTGAGTCAAGCCGATTCCACGGAAAAGTTGTACGAGGAAGAAAACTCCTAGTCAAAAGCGCTTTGGCGCACCGACAAGCATCCCGATAGTGAGGATGATATCTTGAATTTGCTGCGATGTGCGTTTGTGAAATTTGGCAACCGGAATTAATCTGATTAATTCCTCAGAGCAAGACCCACGGTAGAAAGAAATTGCGATAAAAAATGTAAGGGGATCCAACATCCCTACGCTGCGACAGTGAATCAAGCCGGTCAGAAAGAACTCGGTCGTCGATGATTCGAAAGGTACTAGGATCGTGTCTATTGATATTTCTACACAAGCTTGAAAGTTGGTCTTTAACTGTTAGTTGCCTAACATAAATGACACACAAAAAAAAGTTGAATGGACTGTATTTAATATTTATTACACATATTGCACTATTAACAACAATGTACAATTAATAATGCCGCGCAACAGCTGTCATACGAAAAACATACATAAACATATCAAAGTAATACAAAAATAAAGGAAGTAGGTTACAGAAATACGAATGTTGTTACATAACAAAAAACATCGTTTCGTTTTGTGTACGAGAATCGTACATCTATGTAACGAATTGTGCATTCCATTTGAATTAGATTTAATTAAAAAAAATTAAAAGGTGATCCATTCATCCTTCATATTACCCTTAAGAAGGCAAAAATACTGATATTTTGCCCCTGGATTCGGACAAAATGAACGGAGGTCCGTTTCAACGCTTGAAGTGTTCACATATTGGACGAATATTCAATAATAATTTAAAGTTTCTGATAAAACAATTTATTAAAAATGTAAATAAAATTAAAATATGTTAAATTTCATATAAGTTATATTAATGGGTTCGCGTTCGTCGTGGTAAGGTGACATGTACCAACACAAATTTTATTATTATCAAACTAAAGGGTTTTTTTGCGTAAAATTTTAATGCCACCAGAGGTGTACGGTTTTTATTTGATTTTTCGGTAATTTATTTAAGTACACCAAAGATTGTTACAACGCAAATGCAGAAATAGTATGCACCCTTTAGCTTAGACACAAATTCCACAATCACTTAAACGTATACACCTAATGTAACCTCATGTTTATAATATTTACTGAAAAATTTTTAATTACATAAAATAAAAATAAAAACTAAGGATACATTAAAATAATATTATTATCTATGTGTATACACTACAATACACGTTCAGAATACACTCAGAATTTTTTTATTGCTTTCGCTGAATGAAAAGAAATGAATTGAAAACAGTCAACAGTCTTCAGAAAGTTATTTACTCCGTAACTCCATTTCCTCCGTAGTTAAGTACTAAAAGAAAACATTATTGGATTTCTGCTCTATCTATGAACTTCGAAACGATGTTACAAAAGTAATGGATTTTTGAAAGAAAAGCGTGACTAGGTGTTTCAGTGAACACGTAGCTTTTAATAAAATAATTCATTCGTTCAGTAATTAAAGCCTATTAAAGTCCACTGCCGAACTTCGCCCTACCCAGCAATAGTTACAGCAATAGTGATTTTATTGTAATAAAATAACGAAAAGAAACGCTGGTTATATTAAAAATTAAAAAAAAACGGCTGTGACAGCCTATCACGCCTACGCACAAGCATGGCTAGACTACGGCGACCGTAGACAGAGAAACCTATAGAAAAATTGACGCCTTCTTTCGCATCTGCACACGAAAAAGATAGCTTTATGCATACGTCTTGCATATAAATGAGACAGAGCGGTGTGATTGCTTGTCCCTTTCTCCGTGCCGTTTTTTTGTTTAGCAAACTACACTTCGCTAAACAACTTTGACAGTTCGTAGCGATCTATGGAGTTTTAAGTTGGTTTAAGTGAGAAAAAAGTGTTTTGTGGGGTTTAGATTGGTGAATTTTGTTCAGTCCAGTTCTTAGAACAATTAAAAATTTTATCTAAATATGTTTAAAAGTCATAAAAATTATTGTATAACCTAAAACACTGATAATTAGTCTATAGGTTTCTCTGTCTACGACGGCGATATACTGTGGGGTAACAGTGTGGAATTACACGAACTAATTATTTTACAACAAAATGTACACACGCACTTGCAAATATCAAACAAATAGAAAGCTGCAAAACTCACATTCAAAACCTCAGTACTGTAACATTACCGTGCTTATATGTATTAGAAATGTTTGAGTTTTTAGGAAAGCACTCAAATTTTCACACCAGAATCAAAGACACGCTCCAACACTACATGCCTCGCCATAAAATTTTTTTATAGCAATCGGGACAAACGAGCACATAGTCCACCACCATAAACGTCCACATTCATCCTGAAAGAATCAAAATGCACATGTGTTGTCACCCCTGAGGACTAAGATGGAATGACCCGAATCCAGTACAAAGGGTCTCCGTTTCTCTACACTCATCATAAAAAACGCAGCAGCATTACGCTGCTACTTTACGCTCAGACTGTGTGGGCCTACTCCGGTCGAGCCGACCCATTCGTGCTTCAAATATAATATAGCTGACAACAAAAAAAGTCTAAATTAAAATTACACGGTTTAGGTCTTTACCTAAAAATTTATAATTAATTGCTAGAATACCTAAAAGCCGAAACAAATATTAGTAAATTCATTGCCTGTTTAAAAAATGTACTTATTAGAAAAATTACCATTCAATTAACGAATATATTGAAGAAAAGTATTGTTAAGTGTCTGCCACCCTCCTGTTCATTGCTCTCTTTCGAGGTGCATGTAATTGTTAGTACTTACATGATTTGTTTAGTCACTGAGTCGCATTTAACGCGATTTGTGA
>DWHP01000480.1:0-19780 GCA_018247895.1 Parnassius honrathi
GCGTTGCCGGCCCTTTAAGAAGGAGTAAGCTCTTTTCTTGAAGGTCCCCAGGTCGTATCGGCCCGGAAAAATCGCCGATGGTAAACAATTCCACAGAGAATTTATACGAGAAAGAAAGCTCTTAGTAAACCGTACAGTGGTGGACCGTCAAGCATAAAGATAGTGAGAATGGTATCGTGAATTTTGACGCGACGTGCGTTCGTGAAATTTAGCAGCTGGAATTAATCTGAACTCATGAAATTAATCAGAACACTCCCCGTGTTAAATGTGATAGAAAATGCAAAGGGATGCAACATCCCAGTGCAGCGCCAGTGAATCACGCCGATCAGAAAGATCGGCTCGGTCGTCGACGATTCGTACCGCTCTGCGCTGGATGCGTTCAAGTGTTAGGAGTAGAAGGAACCAGCTCAGAGATGAGAACAGTATCCCATGTGAGGCCGAAGTTCCCCTTTATAAAGTTGCAGGCGATATGCCGGCATTAAATACTGTCTCGCTCTACTGACCATACCAAACTTTTTAGAGACCAATTTGGCCTTCCTTTCCAAGTGACCACGAAATTGCACACTATTCGATATATCGACGCGGAGGATTCCGATGCTGGTAGCATGGAAGTAAGGGGAGTGCCTTAAAACTGAGGAGATATGACAAAGGGGTTCATTTTAGCGGTAAACACACAAACTTGTGTCCTCTGAGGGTTGAATTGTATTGAGTTGAATTGGACAAGATTTAGTCGCCCCCATTCCGATAATTCAGCAGACTCGATTTCAGGCAATTCGTCCCGGTACTTGGTGACATTTTCCCTTGAAATATGACCACGACTGTTGTATAAGAAATTAATTATTATTAATAATTAATTTCTGTACAAAACCGCCTAAAATTATCTTAGAATTTATATTTAAAACAATTAAAAATACATTAATAAGCATAAAGTTAAAATAAATACATATCAGACATTAATTACATATTTATTATAGTAAATTAAAGGCTTATTGTTGCCTTTTAAAAATCAGTAGATTTATAAAATCTCTGTTAAAATATTCGAAATGTATTGGACAATAGAAAAATAAGTCGAAAATATTATAATAAAAAAGATAGATAACATTTACAAAATAATTTGAAATTTAGTTGAAGTTATTGAGCGTGTTCATGTATATTAGCAGCATGTTCTTGTACAGATGGAGCGTGTTGATGAAATTTGGCGGCTGGGATTAATCCGAACAATTCCTCAGAGCACTCCCCCTGGTAGATGCGAAAAAAATGCAAAGAGATGCAACACCTCTCCGCAGTGCCAGTGAATCGAGCCGATCGGAAAATACTCGGTCGTCGACGATTCAAGCCTGCACCTGAAACTGCACGTCATTCGAAATGTCAATGTCGAGGATTCCGATACCGGCTGATGTAACAAGGGAAGAGACTCAAAACTGTGGAGATACGAGAAAAGGGATCTTTTTAGCGGTTAACGCGCAAACTTTTGTCTTCCGAGACTTTATTCAGCAAAGACTCGACTTCAGACAAAAGTTTGTCCCGCTACTCGGAGACGTTTTCCCGAGAAATATTGGCACGGCCGATGTACAGAGCATCACCAGTGCTGTCATCTGCATAGCAATAAATGTCATCGGTTTGCAACATATCATGATATGCAGAAGAAACAGCGTTGGTGATAGCACGTAGCCTTGTAGAACGCCAGCATTAATAGACTTGTAATAGGAGCATGCACCATCTACAGCGACCTTAATGCTCTAATCTGTAAGAAAGCGATCCAATTACACAATTTCTCGGGAGGCCCATAGAAAGGCTTAGAAGAGCTTCAAAAGAAGCGCTTTGTGTCAAACCCGATCGAACGCCTTCGCAATGTCCAAACTAACGGTCTTCCTCCCCCTTGGACCTTACTGCCTCTATCCATCGATGACTCAGGTAGACCAGAATATCACCAGCTGATTGACCCTGACGAAAACCGTATTGGCCGTCACTAATCAGCTGGTGATCCTCAAGGTACCTCATGAGCTGGCAGTTTATAATGGATTCCATTATTTTTGAGAACAGGGGGTGATGGAGATAGACCTGTAGTTTGACGGACCTGAGCGGTCGCCTTTTTTAGGGATCGGGTGGATGAAAGCTGTCTTCCATGATTTTGGGATTACGCCTAGGGAGTAGGAGCACCGAAAAAAACGCATTAGAACCGCTGTTAACTCTTGAGCACACGTCCTCAGCACAATTGAGGGGATACCGTCAGGCCCACTCGACTTGTAGATGTTCAGGGAGAGGAGTGCTTTGCAAATCGAGCACTATGTGAACCTCACATCCGGCATGGAGCACCTACACCGCGGGATGGTCGGCGGTGTGCGCTCCCCGTCATCAAGAGTCGAGTTGGACGCAAAGAAAGAGCCTAGAAGATCGGCTTTTCCCTTTGTATTTTTGGGTCTTTTTTTGTTTTGGGCCTTCGGCCACTCACCAGACGAAACGCGGGAGCTGAGCTTCCACTTCACGCCGGTATTCTGTGAGGTCGTGGTACTACCCCGGCTTGAGCCGGCCCGTACAGGCAACAGCAAAGCTGCCGCGAGACTCTACCACCATATATGAAAGACATATAATAAATAGTAAGGTCTATGCTACAAAAGCTTTATTATAGAAGGTCTCTACCATGCACAAACAGCCAATATGTGGGAAGTCTCAAATATATAAAAGCATTATGTTATAATAGAAATGGGACTTGAAAACGATATTTCCCTTATGGCTTGTAAACTGCATCACAGCGTCCGAGACCGAAATAAACTTGGACTCGCTAATCAATGTGTCCTAGACATATCATCATAGTGCCGTACGATATCGTCTGCAAAGGACTACTATTTTTCATCCCTGCAGGTTTCGGGCCTCGGGGCATTCCCTATTACCCGGGCAATCATCACACCCCATTTCTATGGGCCGGTCCTGGTTCAGGTCAGCGCTTCCGAAGGGTCAGTAGCCTCAAAGCCCCACGGAATCCCGCAGAGGACGTGTCTTAACGTGTCTTAACGGGCCAATCCTGCCGACAGGTGCTGCACTCCGGGCCTCAGGTGCTCCTCCCTAGTTCTAGTTGATGGCCTAACTAGTTCCTAGGCATTCCTGGCGTATCTCGCGGCTCTGGGAAGGGATCTGCCGAAAGGTCAGCGACTTACAGGTCCCACGGAGACGGATCTCGACGTGGAGCCGATGTCATCAACAGGCGTGCGCTCTCCTGACAGCAGCAGCAGTGTTGAGGATGTGACGTTCCGGGAGGGGTCAGGGGCGTCTTCGCAGCTCGACCAAAGCCAAGTTCGCCTCACGGCATGTACACCCACTGCGAAGCGACGCACTGTACTTCTCCCTCCCAGGCGGAAGTCGACAACCAGCGGACGTGACCGGCGGCGAGCGCGGTCCGGATGCGACTTAGTACTTGTGGTAAACCTGTTTGTTGTAGCAATACGGATAGCCCGTAGAACTGCCGCCGCCTACAAACGAAACACAGCAGGCCCAGAGACGCGGCGCTGCCGGAGCTGCTTCAAACAGAGTGGTTATCTAGACTCGATGTAGCGCGCCAGCGCAAGCGATCCCCCCCCGCGCCCCGCTATCAACCGGTTCCCCGCTCAAATCGGGCGCAAACGATGTGGGTGTATGAGGGGGCGCTATCTGTATGGTAGTTGCATTGATGCTTACTGCTACTTGCGGTATTGCGTTTTGTAATGGATCTGTGGGTGTCTTTTGCCCGATTTGACGAATCTTGAGGTTCTTTATTTCAACTATTATAAGCAAGTGCTTGATACTTACAGTCTGTTCACTAAGATAGTGTCGTCGTTACACCTGGAGGCGCACTTATTAATTTGCTTTTATTTTAGTATTGTATTTATTAAATAAATGTTTTTCTATTCTATGAATACAATGGAACACTTTTTTATTTTAATGGTTATTGAAATAAAATATGAATATGAATAATAAACATAAGTTAGATAGCAGAAAACCTTTCACTACGGCGCTTCGTTTTAAAATACCAAATTTTCCTGTGTGTATATGCCGCATGCGCCGACTTTTGATGTCAGGACAGCGTCTTTGACAAGATGCGGCACGTACGTGCCAAATCGATTGAGAAAAACGGACACTGACCTCGGATATGAGCCGAGTGTCAAAAGACATAACTTACAAAATCTAAATTTAGATGTGATTACAATATTTAAACATTAATATTATTCACACTTCTAGGTCATCACTCATCACATATGTTTTGTTTTTTGTTTCTTAAATAATATTGTCGATATTGCGAAAAATGTGTTATATTTTATACTTCAATTTATGATAAGTAACGCAATATAATCACCATATTGAGCTTTTGCAAATTCATCCCTTTAAAATAACCAAAACGCGCGTTACAACAGTTCGTTCTAAAAGACACGTGACAATGATAGCCAGAGATCGTTACTTTTTTTGGGCCGGTCCGCATGCACCGAATAAAAATAAATTTCTTATATAATATTCAAAATAAAGTTTCATCTTTTGAGTAAGTACGTACTTATTCGGTGTCGTTATCACTCGAATCTTTATATGTGTTATAAATTAATACTTTTTGTTGTTAAATGAATAAAGTACTTTATAACAATTGATAATTTTTCTTCTCTCGAAATGGTGTGATATAGTCAAAGATGCTAAATCGTACTAACATAGCTAAATGTTTCCTAGATCTAAATAATTTACTCTTGATATATCACTTACTTGGTTCGAAGTCAAAGGATATCGAGTGTTCTTCGCCTTTATTCAACTTGCAGACTTTACCATTTTTACACGGTGTAATCCTCACCTCGGAAACCGTACATATGTCGTCTGTTGCTGAAACAAAAAAATAAAAAACTACCGTTAATTTCCTCTCTAAGCGACGTATTAGTTTAGGTATAATATATTGCCATTATTTTGCTGTTATCAAAAACATACTGCTACCCATCTCCTGCCTCAGTTTGCCTCTGTCGCCCCTTACGATACCCACGGGAAGATATAGATATAAGTAGTATCAGTAAAAAAATCGATAAGATCAATAATCCACATAAATTTCGAACATCTGGAAACAGAATACCACCGTAAAACAGTAGAATAATGCCGCTGTATTTCGTATGGTGGTGTGCAGAACTCTAGCCGTTACATATAAGACATGCAAATGAAACCTCGGACTTTTTCTACATATTATTTATACGTTACGCTGCTGCTGTATTACTGTGGCTGTAGTACGAATCAATCGGTTTGACGGGGAAGTACCACACTCTCACAGCGTAAAATAGCAGCTTAAAATGTTACATGTGATGAGTGTAGAGCACAGGAGACTATTTACTGATAACGGGGCGTGTCATCTTAGTCTTCAGGGTGGCAACGCATCTATATTTATAGATGTAGACGTCTATGGGCCACAGCATTCACCTACTATCAACTGGACTGCGTGCTCGTTTGTCACGCTTTTTAAATACTTAAAAAACTTCGTTATTACACAGCGAATATATCTATATACGAGAATATTTGAATTTGTTAATTTCAGTTCCTAATGTACATATACATTTAAATAATACTAGTTTTTACGAATTTTATCGCGTATATTAAATGTCTTATATACTCGACGTTTCGAGCACTTTACAGCACCTATGTTCACGGGGGGACTGAGATGTTCAACTTCCAGATGTCATAGTTAACCGCAGTACCACAGATTAAAACCATTAATTTTTGATGCTATCTACACATTATAAACTTATAGCATCTTAAAGTCTTGTAGTTGTATGCTTTGGTTGGGTTTTAATTTTATTAATTATATAATAGTAAATTAATACACGCGATAAAATCCATTAAACTTAGTATTATTTAAATGTGTAGTGTTCGCGTAAATATAAGAAATTGTTACACATACACAATATATTTATTTTACTAACATATATATTATTAATAATTAGAACATTTTATTAGTATTACTAGATATTGATCGATAACATGTTCAAACTCTACCTACGTGTGCACGAGTACCGCGCGTGCATTCAGTACATTTAGCGATAAAGTTACACTATCTGTGTTAAATGGCTCGTGCAATTAAATAGAATCTTAAGAAAATAATAAAATCTATATAAAACAATATTTATTGGGGTTGCTAAGGCCAGCATCCGGGTCCAACATCGGATCATCAAATTAGCTAGATGCTAAATATTGTATTGCCAAAAAGATTTAAATATATACACTATAGAGCGGACATTGAGAACATTTGCATACAAAAACCATTGAGTGTAGAGGTAAGGAGAACCGTCTCTGTATTAAAAAGTTTCCGTAGGAGAGCGCTACATTAGGGTGGCGCCACTATAGCTAGCATGTAAATTTTAAAGAATTTTTTATTGCACAGACTTTCACCATAATTCTTTTTTAAATATTATATATTATATATAAAATATTACAATTATTATTGTTTTCAAAATTTCTACTTTTTCTAGGTGAGATTTACTAAATTACTTTAGACAATTTCAGTAGTTGAGATTTTAAATTCTGCAGTTTCATCAACTACTCTAGTCACATGTTAAATTCCTCTGCTCAGCACACTTCCACTCAGCACATTTCACTCCGTCTACAACTGCTAAGTTCGTTTAATACCCTCTAGCTACTCTAGCGTTGTTGTGGAGAGTTTTTGAACTGTTATTTACTGCTTACAGATGGAAACTTTTTCAACTATTTTCCTACGTGAGATGGTTCTCCTTACCTCTACACTCCATGATAAAAACTTTTGCTCGCGCGTGTGTGTGATGTGTGAGCTAAAGATAAAACACTACGCTAAATATTTATAAGGAAAATATTTCAGCTGTTCCCTGATAGGTGACGTTAATAAATATAAGGTAAAAACCCGTTTTAGGCATGTTACCGTTTCGGCATCAAAGTATCGACAATGTTGTTGAAGGTTACTACGGTTGAAATGGTTTACGGTATAGTAATAAGGAATATGTATGATTGTTTTATTGTATAAAACTATTTACTATGACTCCCATCACAGCAAAAAATTGTATAAAATTTTTACGTCATTTTAGCGTCATGAAATAAAATATTTTATTTCCAATAATTAATAATCAATTCAAACAGCAAACTTTGATGGCGTCACTCGGCCTATTAGAGGCTATAATAACAGCATATAATTGGTCTGTCGGCGTCGAAGGCACATCAAAGAAACCTCAAATCTAACAAGTGAGTACCTCCATGTTTTTGAAACTCTTTCCTTTACAAAAATACTTTAGAGCTAACATATTTTACGTGGTAGAGCCACGCTCCAGCTATATTATAGTTGCAGCCCGAACGGGTCGGCTCGAACGGAGCAGGACCACGCTCTCACAGAATACCATTGTAAAATAGCAGCGTCTGATGCTGTGTTTCGTTTGGTGAATGTAGAGAACCGGAGATCCTTTTTACTGGAAACGAGGATCTTAGTCCTTAGGAGTGACGACACATTTGTATTTTGACTCTTAATTGAGGATAAATGTGGGTGTCTATGGGCCACAGCACCCACTTACTATCAGGTGGACTGTGTGCTCGTTTGTCTTTAAAAAAAATCAGTAGCAAGATCCTTACCCTTACAAACATACATTGCAAGTTAAATAAAAACTTTTAAAAAGCAAGTTGATTTATTAAAGATTGTATATAATGGACATTAATTATATGATTTATGTGTTTTAACTAACTTTTAACATCTCGCACTTAACTGTTATGTGAAGTGTACTTTAAACTTTTTTTTTGTAAAAAGTTTTATACAAACAAACGTGATAGATAAACTTACAAACTACCTAAGGTTAAAGGAATCTATGGGTTCCTGCAGCTTCAAACAAGGAAGGCTATGGATGCGATATCACCTCTGACGACTAAGATGGAATGCCGTGCACTTTGTTATTATACTGACTATACTATTCAGAGCGGAACACACCAGTGCAGGAACTGCTGTTTGACGCAAACAGTACGAGTAGCTAAGAGCGACCCACCTAGCCTATAACACCTATTTTATTTTAGGCACAAAAGGAGTCTACCACTTAGTAACTTTTTTCGTCCTTTTTTATAGGTTAGGGTGACAAACGAGCACAAAGTTCACCTGATGGTAAGTGGATGTTGTGGCTCACAGACATCTACATGTATTGTCAATTACGAATCAAAATGCAGATGCGTTATTACCCGTGAGGACTAAGATGGACTGCTTCGTTTCCAGTAAAAGGGGTCTCCGGTTCTCTACACTTACCATACGAAATAACAGCATTAAGCTACTATTTTACGCTGGCATTCTGTGAGAGCGTGGTCCTTTCCTGATCAAGCCGACCCATTTATGCTACAACCATAATAGCTGCAGTGTAGCTCTACCACATAAGTTGCCTTGCATAAAAAATTTGTCTCTCCTACAACTCTAGCGGGGCAACGGGGATATTAGTCGGTGGGTTTATTAATAAAAAGAAGTGCAGTAGTTACTTGTTTGTAATTTCTATATTATAAAAGTACTTACCAGGTTCACATTTCTTAAAAACTACCACTTCACCCAAAACCACAGCTAGCAAAGATGCTACGGTAAGAAAAGTGAGAGGCTGCATTGTGGGACGGTCCTACGGGTTCAAGACGTGACTGTGAAATAATAGAACGTTAAATGAAGCACATATATGCGTCAATATCTTGACTGACATCTTGACCCGCCCGCTCGTTACGAGATAAGAACCGTAATTTTAAACGTTTAAATATGTTTATTGAGTCCCCATCATTAAACGATAAATATTCGATCATTAATATTAGTTTGTCCATGTTAACGAGGAATTTAAACGAGATATTAATGTTGATTGAATGAATTTTTGCATGTAATATATATTATATAATATAGCTGCATTAGCGGGTTTAAAAATAGACGTGTAAGTGTTTGTAAAACTGGTGATTGATTTTGAGCGTTACACGACGCCCGTACATTTGGCACAACGACGACGCGCTGTGAACGAACACTTGTGTCAATAAACGTACACCATCATTAAAATTGTTCTAAGACGAATAACAGTAGTAAAGCCGATCTGCAGTTATATTGTGGCGCAACCGGGATGAGTCCACACTCTCACAGAATTCAGGTGTGAAACAACAAAATAATGATGCTATTTCGTATGGTGAGTATAGAGAAACAGAAACCCTTTTTACTTGTAAGAAGGCATTCCTTCTTAGTCAGGGTTGACAACGCATTTACATTTTAATTCTTAATCGAGAATAGATGTAAATGTCAATGGGCCACAGCATGCCCTTACTGCTAAACGAACTGTGTGCTCGTTTGTCGCTAGATATTTCCCGCAATTTCGCCCGCATGGAATTCATTACGATTGGATTTAATGGTGCTATTTTTTGCGCGAAACCCTAATGCTTTTTCTAAAATAAAAGTAGCCTATGCTCAAAGCTTAAGTTACTCTTTATAACATCAGCTATCTGCCGTCCCGTCAGTCACCTCTAAATTCGTCCTGTCGTTTCGGATATTAGCCGGAACAAACAAACGGACCCTTAAAAAATAGTTTTTTGTTAAAAAAACGTACCGTATATACTTTCACAATATGCATTTAGTAAAGGCTGTTATTTTGAAATTACAAATAGATACTTCAAATTTATTTATTTGTACAGATAAAATACAAATAAATATCCTAGTCTATGTCAAATTTTATTTTTTTAACCTTGTTTAAGAATGCCGTGTAGTGGCGGCGAAAGAGAACCTATCTCGTATTTTCGTTCCTTTGAAGAATGCTAATTAATGAATAATTTGAAACATAAAAGAAAGACAAAAGATATAATATATATATTATTTAACTAGCTAACACGATTAATAAGTATACCCACTTACTTTTCTTTCCTTCTTTAGTAAATTTCCGATAAGAACTCTCGAAGTGGCGTAAGTGCGCTAATCTCGCCTCGGCAGAAATCGCCCAAGCCGGCCGTTAAAATCAGTTTTTATTGAGTACTAATGTTTTAATGCAAATTGAGATGAATCTCGGCCCGTGTACATATATAAAACATTTTATAGTGCTTACAATTACATAGTACAGTTTTCGAACGAACTAATAATGGGCAAGTATATATTTTTTGTCTGATGGTAAATAGTGATTATACCCGTGTATCGGTGTTGTATAGATCAGAAGGATTTTTCTCTGTCACTGTCATCACTTTAACGGGCCACCTAACGAGACACGAGTGACGAGCGAGGGAACCGCTGCGAGTCCGCGCTTATATCGTTGGGTAGTCTCAATGAACGAGCGATTATTCCGCCAACGTATCGTCGCGACTCGTAACGGTATTACAGCGTGTCCGCGACGACTCGTAACAGAAACTCAGGCAACGCAGAAATGACATGGGTGGGACGCCTGCATCTGACAGCACGCTCGCCACGCTCTCGCTGCGAGAGCGCCGCGTTCCGTAGCGAGCGCGGCGCGATATGACGACGTTTCGCTCGCACTCGGCCACTCGTCGTATCGCCGCGATTAGTAAAGTAAAAATTGAATTTAATTTTGCACTAAATTTTCGATCCAATTTTTATTTTTTATAAGGTTTAGGATTACTTATTGAGCATAAAATCACAAAATGCTGACTGATCCAGGTGGCGCTTCAAGCACCATCTTGAAAGAACGTTTTCAGCAGATATCTCGGAAACTATGCACTTTAAGGCAAACGTCATAAAAAACCATTATTGTAGAGAATAAAATTTCGCATCTTTTATTAACAGTAAGCTTTATTGTAAAACTTAACGTTTACGATTTATGGCCCATTTAATGAACCGGTTTTTCTATCGCGGCCAACTCTTGAAATATTAGATTAATAATTAAAATGCATTAATACATTTTTAATGAAGATTCTCTACAACTTTTGTAAAATACTTTTTTTTCTATTGTCCATACTTTTTGAGTTATAGGAGTTTAACGTTGGACTACCGGGCGTAATTAATAATTTCAACAGCCGAGCTCAGCCGTCGCTCGGCGGATGACGCGGCAGCTATGCGTACCCACTGAGGTATTATTATTACGTTAGTAATATAGTTCGATGTGCGTATCTTGAAATTTTCAACTTTACGCCCGGTAGTCCAACATTAAACGTCCTATAGCACAAAAAGTATGGACATTAGAAAAAAAGTTTAAAATAAAAGTTGTAGAGAATAAACCGATCTTTAAAAATGGATTTATGCCTTTTATTGATTAATCTAATATTTCAAGAGTTATTGGTCGCGATACAAAAACCGGTTCATTAAATGGGCCATAAATCGCAAACGGTAAGTTTTACAAAAAAATTTACTGCAAATAAAAGATGCGAAATTTTATTCTCTACAATAATGGTTTCGATAACTTTTGCCTTAAAGTGCATAGTTTCCGAGATATCGGCTCAAAACGATTTTTCAAGATTACTAGCATTTTGTGGTTTTGTACTCAGTAAGTGATGCTAAACCTTATAAAAAATAAAAATTGGATCGGAAATTTAGTGCAGAGTTGACCAAAAAAACGTCTATTTTACTGGCCTAGATAACATTGCCGTGTGTAGATATGTTCTAAGAGAGCATACAGATATACGTTGCACGACGATAATATCGCCGCGATTCTCTCGCTTGTGGAGGCGGCTCCTTATGTGTGATAGAACCACGCTGTAGTTGTATGTATGTACTCGTAGTTACAGCAGAAATGGGTCGACTCGTTCGAGAAAGGGCCACGCTCTCATATAGATTACCGATTGTGAAATAGCAGAATGCTCGTATGATGCGGTTCATATGGTGAGTGAATAGAAAGGGAGACCCTTTTTACTGATAACGAGACATTCTATTTTAGTCCTCTGCGGTGACAATGCATCTGCAATTTTAATTCCCAACGAAAATGAATGGTGTGTTTTTTGACCGCTACAATAATAATAACAATATTCATCACAACGCTGGAAGACGTAGCTGAGGTGGTCCGTAGAGCCCCGAACTGGAATAATGCGGACTCGACGGGCTGCATCATTACTGACTGAAGGACTTTCTCCCGAGCCTCTTCATGACTGGGATCACTCAATAGGTTCCTAAAGATCGGGATACCATAGACCCGACAAATACCGCCCCATCGCGTGTCTACCTACCATATACAAGATACTCACATTCAATTTGTGCGCGGGGATCATTCGTCACCTGGACTTAATTCTGGTGATTTCGCGCGCTTAAAGTGGATGTAGGGGTGGTGGTCGTAGAACCAAGGAACCACTCCTCATTGACGCAATATTTGACAAAGTGGTTAAGCGCAACCGTCTGGACAGACAAAAAAGCAAAGGCATTCGACTCGGTGCCCCATACGTGGCTAAAGAGTCCTCGAGCTGTACAAGATTGACTGTACAATTAGAGACTTTCTCGAGCAGTGTATGGGGCAGTGGAGTACGATCCTCTGTCATCTGGGCGGGCGGATGATGGCTGTGGAAAACCGCATCAGGATAATAAGGGGTATTCTTCACGTTGACTGTCTGAGTCCAATTTGTTTCTGTCTCTCTTTGAACCCTCTCAGACCCACCGTTTCAAATTACGTATTCGCTTCCAGTCGCTCCCACCTTGTAGAATTGCTAAAGATCATTTTTGATTTCAGCAATTTTATTAGAATGAGCTGGGGAAGGATAAGTGTGCGTCCTCCATGTTAAAAGGGGAAGGGTTGCTAACTCTGATGGCATAGACTTATCTATGACCATTAACTTAAAGACCCTTTCCGAGGCTGAAACATATCGATACCTGGGTATGGCACAGAACATCAGTTCAGTTTCATCAGAAAGTCAATTTGCGACGTGTTTTATGCACGCTTGATCAAAGTGCTTAGCAGCCATTTGTCCGGTGTGAATAAGTCACACGCCAATAACGGTTGGGTCTGTCCCTGGTGCTTGTCCTCATACATACTTTTGGTACCTACTTGCCGCGAAAGCATGGTGAACGTGGTTTTTTAAGCGCGCTCACCGTGCATAATCGCGAAGTGTGCAGCCTCCGGAATTACTTTCTGGTGAGATCGGATGATCCATTCTATAATGACGTCATTTCTTATGATAAAAAGCTTACCCCTCTATCCTTAGCCAACGAGCAATGTCCGTACATAACATTTTTGGCCACAAGGCCATATACATAGAAAAGGAGCTCCACGGGAGGTTCTACAAGGGTCTACATGAGCCTTTAGTAGATACAGTCGCCTCCCTCAACTGGATACGTTTCGGTGACCTCTTCGAGGAAACCGAGGTTTTTTTTTTCAAAGACAAGATCGGGTTATTTAGATCAACAATTATCGGAAATACATCCTAAAGGATGGCAACTTCGACTTCTGCCGAGCTTGCAGTCATCCCGGCGAGCCTCTTAGGCATGCCATCTCTGGTTATTCGACCGTTTTTAATTCTGAGCATCTGCACAGGCACAACCTAGTAGCCAGGATTTTACACCAGGAGTTCACTCTGAAATACGACCTCGTCGATCTTAAACTGCCTTATTATAAGTACTTACTGGAAGCTGTACTCAAAAATGATCGCACCCAACTCTACTGGGATCAAGCCATCATCACATTCATCATCATCATCAGCACAATATGTCTGACATTCTTGCGAATAAGTATGATATTGTGCTGATGGACCGGGCCCAGTAAAGGATATTTTTGGTCGACGTTACCATCCCATATGACGAGAATCTCGTGAAAGCCGAAACAAATACGCAAACAAAATATCTGGACCTGGTTCACGAGGTACCGACATGTGGGGTGGACTGCCAACCGAAATTATTCCTGTAGTCGTCTCACATATCAGAGCCGATATTCTCACATTTTGAATGCTGTTCTCCGTGTAACAATTCTAATATATATTATATAATACATAACATAATAGGTATGGATATTTTTGGATGAATTTCCCTCCATTCATCAGATGCAGGCTTGTTCGTGAATCAGTAGGATGCCTCACGTTGTATGCTAGGTTGACATTTAAACATCCGTTGTCTAAGAAAAGTCATTGTGGCTTAGGTACCGAGCACTCGTTATAAATTTTACAGTACGAGATTAGTTACTCTGTATCATACCGTTACTAGTATGTACCACCGTGTAGTGGCGGTATAAGAATATCCACTACCCCACATCTGCCGTTAGTATCGTAAGAGGTGGCGGAGGGAACAAATCGGGTCAGCAGCGTCTTCCTAATAACGACTAAAAAAAACTGCGGTTGCCAGTCCACTGGCCGAGCGTAGCAACCATGGCAAATATCCTATGAGAGTTGTTCAGTACTTTTAATTTTGCCTATCTTCAATATATCGCCAATTCGCAAAGTTAATAGACCTATTAACTTTCAGCTAGGGCGTCCCCTGCTGATGAGAAAATGTAGTTAGTATACCTGCGTATTTGAAGAAAAAAATATTCTGAACATTTTTAGGTCTATCGCGACGCACTGGAGCAGCAAGGCAAATTAATTGCTTTATAGCCCTATTAGAAATAAGAGGACATCAGTGCCATAAAATAGAACTTCTATCCCATCCATCCACTAACGTCTAAACAAGTCCACTGCCGAATAATGGCATCCGTCATGGATTGGCTCAAACTTGACGAGCAGGTTGGCAACTGCAGTTTTTTTATATTTAAAGTTGTGATCAGGAAGATGCTGCTGCCCATCTCCCGTTTCGGTTTCCCTCCGTCGCCTCTCACGACACCCACTGGCTGTTCTTACACCGCCACTACGTGGTGTTAGGACTTATGCAGGCTACTTTCTTCTGTTTTCTACGAAGTAATTAAAATAACTAAGCGTATTAATGTGATTCGCAAGGTAGGCTCGTAAGTGGCGACAGCGGGAAACTGAAACAGGAGATGGATGGCAGCATTTTCCACAAAATTATGAAAATAACTTTCGTTGTCAACGCGCCTGTGTATGTATGGGTGCAGCCTATGTTCAGAAGAGGACTTTTGTAGGCTGCAATTGAATGAATTAGTTGCCTATATGCGACGTTGATCATACACATGTATATAATTGTTCTCCGGTTACAGATCTTGTCCCAGATGCAATTACGTATGGCAGAGCCACGCAGCAGCCATTCATCCACGCCCAAGCTACCCTATTCTTCCCGAACGTGTATGCTAAGGCTGCCCCACGTATTTTGGGAAATCGAAATTCTGCTCGAGACTAAACCTGCTCGGAGCAAACGGAGCAATAAGTCAAAGGCGCCCGCTGCCACGCTATCCGTAAATTTCTGTAACATCAGGGGAGTTCATTCAAACCTTAACGCCGTCCACTACCATCGGGAAACGGCGAAGCCGGCCTTGCTCTTTCTAACCGAGACACAGGTGTCCTCTCCGGCTGATACTTCGTATCTCTCCTATCCGGGGCATAAATTAGAACACTCCTTTGTGCCACGGGCTGTAGTTTGCGTGTACTTCTTGAAGATCTGTTTTCGACTTCTCGGCAGCGACGACCATCCCTGCGTCTACGGGTGCCTATATAGGTCCCATAGCGGTAATGCCGTCATCTGTATCCGACTGATTGACCACGTCCAGATGGCTCCGTGCTTACAGCAGGACCCATCCGCATAAATCGTGATACTAGGTGATTTTACTCTGAATGGCTTGGTTCTTGTTTAATCAATCATGCGGGTAGATCTGTTTATGACTTTGCTTTGGAATATGGTCTGACACAACTGAATACCTCGCCTACGCGGATCCCAGATGTGGAAGATCATATACCTTCACTTTTGGACCTTCTGCTGACATCTCATCCTGACGGATGTCAGGTTTCCGTCGATGCCACTCTTGGCTCGTCAGACCATTGTCTTAGTTTTTGTTTTTCTGATAAAATATAGACAAGATTACTCTTGGCCTTGCAACTGTTCGTCGCGTTTTATTACAGTAGGTTCATCCAATCCAGAGATTAGACAACTCCCACAGACAGACTACAGACAGACAAATAACCCCTACCAATTTTATTTCTACGTATAGACGTATAGATAAGACTAGACCAGCACTAGTATTTTAACGAATATATGTCACTCTACGTAATACATATACAGAACAGAGTGTTAGACGTGGAAAATTCCAAAATATGAGATAACATGTTTTTATTGATGACGTGTGATAGTATTTTTCACAGAATGCTAAGCATTTTTCTTCTAATCTAATTGAATCATAACAATGAAAATGCAGTGCGTCTCAACATAATAAACCGACACATCATTACTGCCTCAATGAGGGCAGCCACGAATTTTTCTGCCACCAGGGCGGTGCTACGTAAAAATGAGGTGTAATGTTTGACTGATTTCATAGCGTGGTTGTTAATTTGTTCTGAATATGTAAAGGTTAATGTTTCCTTCATCGCTGTTAGCCTACGCGGCTCTTACAGCTTCATCTGACTCAGGGCTGAGCGCTGATAAAAGGGAAAGGCAATCAAGATGACGATGATGTTGATAACGGTTCATGATCGTTTATGATTTGGTATTGTTACCAATCATCATTTTGCCTCGTTTGTCGTTTAAGAGTAGGAAAGTGCGGACCCCCGCCTCTAACTGCTCAGCACGTGTCGATCGATGGGTTTCCTTCTGTACTAATAGTTATGTTTTATAATAAAATAAGGTCAAAAATTAATAAACTAAAACACTAGACAAAAAAAAAATAGAAAATGTGCAAAAGCAAACCACTGAGGCATTGCTTTCTGTAATAATATAATACTCTAGAAATTGATAAACTTTTATGTTTTTAAAACTTCGTGATCATCATTACAGCCCTTCACAAGTTCACTGCTGAACATAGGCCTCCCCCAAGGAATGCCACAAAGTACGGTCCTGAGCCACCTGCATCCATCCACTTCCTGCATGTCTTACCGGTCGTCACTCCATCTAGTGGGGGGTCGCCCTACACTTCGCCTACCAGTACGAGTCTGCCACTCGAGAACCGTTTTTACCCAACGGTTGTCGGTTCTTCGAGCTATATAGCCGGCCCATTGCCACTACAGCTTACTTAGTCGTTGGGCTATGTCGGTCACTCTGATTCTACTGCGGATATCCTCATTCCTAAGTTTATGACGCAGAGAAATCCCGAGCACAACTCTCTCCGTAGCTCGCTAAGCGACTTAGAGCGTTTTTATACGGCCAGCAATGAAGGACCAGGTCTCAGTTCCACAGGTCATCACTGGCGACACGCACTGGTTGTAATTCGGTTTGAGGTTTTGAGATACATAAACTTACTCCTCAATTAAATGACATTCTGTAACAAAAAAGTTCAGCTCAGTGTCGACTAGCGACATCTAGTTAGCGGAACATTATTAACCCTGATTCAGTTAACGGTGTCATAGACAAACAGTAACTATTATATATAGCAATATATCTATTTCATGTATGTTTCGACTTAAAATTTCTTTTTTCTTCTTCTCTTGCGTTATCAGCCTGTAAAAGCTTACTTGCTAGCCATCGGCCTCTCCTTTTGAAATGATGATTTGCCTTCATCATTTTTGTCAGGCGGACTGACGACCGCTGTGTCGAGGTGCGAGAATTTTGACCATAATTTAGTATAATATAAAAATACGACTTCGACGATTCTAGACGTCTCCGCTTTGGGTATCTGACGGGAACAATACATAATATATCTAGTGAAAGTCGTGAGATTTTTCTTCGTTTTCTTTAGTCAACTTTTAAGACACCCATGGGAGGAAATGGGGTGACAAAGACGTCCACCACACCTCACGCGTAATTTTTTTTATAGCATAAGGGTGACTAACGAGCACATAGGCCACCTGATGGTAAAAGGAACCTATAGCCCATTGATAGCTACATACTTCTTATCTACCTAATTGTCCTAAGAGTATCGTACCGTACCGTTTACCGTAACACGCTTATCGCGGTAAAATAATGAAACCTGTATGTCGTCATGTAACTAATACAATCTAAAATTAAGTGTTGAATATTATAAGAATGTGTTTGTAAAGCATGATACATGTAGACCTACTTAGTTGTTATCATACTTATTTTCCCAATTTTATGAAAGTAGGTAGTTATTAAAAACAATATCTTTATGCGTGTAGACGTCTGCCAGTATCAATACAAACCGTTTTGCGGTTTAATGGTACTGTATAGTAAACTATGTACTCGGGTAATATGTTTTATGTATAATTGAAATAAAAAAAAACCTCCATTCAGAATCAGAACGCAGTAACGTTGTCACGACTGAGGATTGAGATGAAATGACTCGTTTCCAGTAGAAAGGGCCTCCGGTTCTCTACACTCACCACGCGAAACACAAGCAGCATTAAGCTGCTTTTATACGAGTACGTTGATATTCTGGGTGATCGTGGTGCTTCCGCGTTCGTGCCGACCGATTTGTGCTACTACTACAATATAACTGCAGAATGGCTCTACCACGTATAAAAAGAGTCTTTTACTCAATGTGTAATATGCACGTAAATAAAAACAAACATTATTTTTATTACAGCTAGCGGGCCTGGCCCTCCTGGGGCTGGGTGTTGCGGTACAACTGCGGATCGCTACGGTGGTCACCATAGCGGAGACAAATGTCCATGTTGCTCCTATATGGGCTATGGTAGTTGGTGGCATTGTGTTCCTGATTGCATTCTTCGGCTGTTGTGGTGCTATCAAGGAGAACAACTGCATGTTATTCACTGTGAGTATATTAGCTCCCCTTTACCTAACCTTCACATCCAGCGTAGCCAGTTATTGGGTGTTTTTAATCAGTAGCATACCCGAAGGCAGGAAGTTGGCGGTATATGCCCCGTGCCTCGGAAAGAACGTAAAGCCGTTGTCCCGGCAATAAACCGACACTGTTAGGTCTACATTTTGTTACTTTTTAAGTCATCCGTTTGCGATGATGATACTTACGCTAATTTTGGAACTAAATAAAAGCTTTTGAAATTATTGGAATTGTCATCTTACGAAAATATTCAGTGGCGATTCCAACAAAAATCAAACTTACTATAAACTTAGTCTTCAAACTTACTTTATTTAATGCTAAATTGCATATTAAATAAATTCCTTTTTTGTGTAACAATAGATTCTGTAATTTTTCAATAAATAAGTTCGAGGTTACAATAAGTCCCCGAATCACACCCATAAACATTTTTTTGTTTCGATTATTATATTCCAAAAGCACATCAACGCTAAGCAAGGATAAGATAAAGCATAAGAGTATATATTTATTTTGAGAAATTCATATAATAATAATATAATTAATAAGAGAAATAGAGAAGGCCTAGCCAGGGTGACACCTATAAAAAAGGCCCAAAAATGCTACCTTGCGAAACACCGAAGGAAATAGTCCTCAAGGATCTTACAATATACCAATCCTAATCTTAAACTCAATCAATAGTGCCTTGCACTATTATGTATTCTGTGTCAATAGATAGTGAGTGGCCTCACTTTATAGTTCCTATATGACGTTATTTTTAATTGAAATAAAGGTCACTTAATTTGATGCATTTTTGATAAAATATATACTGTCTCATTATTATGATTTCTTAAATATCATATACTGGATTTTTTACCGCCTGAAAAAAATAGGGTGTAACAGGTGACGCAACAGAAGCCTATGGCACTGATATTTTACAAATTTTTCTTAATTTTACGTTAACATATTATAAAATTGATCTATCAATAAATACTACTAATTACCTAGGTATTATTTTAATTTCTATGGTTTTTAATTGATTTATTTCTTTAGTTGAAACATTTTGTTGTTAATTTTTAATACCGATTTTTTTTAAATTGATAGTATTTATTGATAGATCAATTCCATAATATTATGTTAATTTAAAATATCAGTGCAATAGACTTCCATTC
>DWHP01000481.1:0-19778 GCA_018247895.1 Parnassius honrathi
CCAGAATACCAGCGTAAAATAGCAGCTTAATACTGCTGTGTTTCGTATGGTGAGTGTAGAGATCCTGAGTCTCATTTTAGTGGAAACAAGGCATTCCATCTCAGTGAGGACGTTTTGATTTTTAATTGCGGATAAATGTACCTATATGTCTATGGTCTATGGGCCACAGCATCCACTTATCATTAAGTGGACTGTGTACTTGTTTGTCACCCTTATTCTATTAAAAAAATTGGTTGTCTGTAAAGTCGGTTTACGGGCGATAGTTTAACATGATAACGTCATAACAAAACGCTGATGAAATGATTACGTACTATTTATGAATGAAATTATATTATTTTTATTAAATTATAACTATTTTGTATGGATACAAAGAAGGAGTGAAATGAAATATACAATTTTGTTAAATTTACTTTTACGTTCAAGCCGATCATGCCTTTCGCTCGCTCGTGCAGCGCTCTCGCTCCAATTGTAACGTTACAATGAGCGTAACGTTACAATAAGTCATCCTTTTTCGTGCGTGCAGCCAGCGATCTTCGATTTATTAGACGTTGTCACGTCACAATGTATTTTCACTAGCTGGTAGAACCACTTTTCAGCCTAGAAGTCAGTCTAGGTAGGAATCACCCTCTTTCCTATTTCTACCGTCAAATACCAGTGCTTACACTGCTATGTTTCCATCTGATCGCTAGAGGGAGCTAGTGTAATTACAGTCTGTAAGACATTCCATCTGTCCTCATGGGTGATAACATCTCTGTAGCTTTCTTGGAGTTTTGGCGGGAACTTGGCCGTAGACGGATTGTCGCTTCCGTTTTGTCGCTTGAATAATGCTTTGAAGTGGATTTTGATTCGTAAAAGTCATGCGATTTTCTGAACTAAGTGCCCGCGCGTGTAAACTATTAGAGAAAACTACGAAACAAGTGCTTTGATGGCGATATAAATCGCAAGTTATTTTGATCGCTTGGGCGCCTTATGAAATTGAGTGGCTGTCGTCAACAACAGGTCGCTGGGTTGAGCTGTCGTCAAAATCTCCCAAGGACTGCGCAATGTGACGCATCTACATATTGTGTAGAAAAAGAATATAAAATGAAGATTCCGAAATAAATGATTGGCTCAGAAGGAACCCAGAGTCACAAAGCCAGTTAATAAAAAAATGTAGCTTTCTTTGTTTGAAGTTGGCTATAGGTCCATGAGCTACAGTAGCTATTTTACCAGGTGGACTGTGAGATCGTTTGTCTCAGTGTAAGTTTTTTTATAGCATTAGATGACAAACGAGCACACAGTCCACCTGATGGTAAGTGGATACTGTGGCCCATAGACATTGACGTTTATCCTCAATTAAGAATCAAAATGAAGATGCGCTGTCACCCCTGAAGACCAAGATGGTATGCCTTGATTCCAGTTAAAAGGGTAAAAGTACGGTCACCATACGAAAAACAGCAGCATTACGTTTTTTTGAAATTTCAGACAAAAAGATTACTCATTATTTTTCCTTCAAAACTGATAAGCCAGCATTTAAAATTGCACTTAACTAGTTCTATAATACAGTCCAAAATCGAAGACAGATTGCAAGCCTACTACAAAACTTAGGCGAACACCCAGACTCTATTTTAGCACCGTTAATCTATCCATTGCAGCCTATAATAGTCCACTGCTAATCATAGGCCTCCACCATAAATTGCCTATTAGGGGGGAGTTTGCCGTAGCCGCCTCACTGGCAGGCGGAGTTTTTTATTATTATATGTTGTTATTAAGAAGATGCTACTGCCCTCCTGTTTCAGTTTCCCTCCATCATCTCTTACAATATCCACGTGACAGTATGAGGTAAATGATATTCCTGCCCCACCGCTACGTGGTAGTCTATACTAATATTATAAATGTGAATGTTAATAACTGATATTTTTTTAAATGATAAAATACAGTAAACTATTTAAATTCATGGTTAAGCGTACGTAGTCTATACAAGGCGAATTGTGATAAGCTAGGTTCTACCCTGCGAATTAGCCTTAAATGTCATCAATTAACTCGCAAAGGTCGTCATCCCGGTGGCATTATGAGGCATTATTTACAGTTAGTAAGTATTAAAATACCTCTGTGCGGCGGTCAGCTCGTACCGGTTTGAAGATCTAAGTTTAAAACGTAGTTCTCACATTGCAGTTTGCGAAAAACGAGTTTCATCGTTGTTTTAGAATGGAACCAAAAAAGACGCATCCAGTTTCGCTACAATTTATCGCTCATATAATGTGCAGTGCTCATGGGAGCGTACATCTATTGTGTTTTATTTTTAATACAAGTAAAGTTGACTAACGAGCACAAAGACCTAATAGCAAGTTGATGCTGTGGCCTACCAACCTCGGTTAGTTATAAATAGTTAGTTAGTTATAAATGTACAGATATGTCTTTCGAGTGGACTAATATGGAGTTGCTCGTTATTATAAATGAATACCAGCGTAAAATAGCAGCTTATGCTGCGGTGGTTCGTATGGTGAATGTAGAGAACCGGAGACCCATTTAACTGCAAACGGGACATTCCATATTAGTCCTCAAAAGTGGCGGTGTAAGAATATTCACTACCCGATAGCCCCCCATGGTTATCGACGGTGGGAAAAAACCAGGAGATGGGCAGCAGCGTCTTCTTGGTAACCACTCAGAATAATAAAACTGCGGTAGCTAATCCAGCCGCCATACGTGACAACTGTTTCAAATATCCCCCCCTATGAAGCAGTTTATGGAAGTAATAATTAATAGAAGTAATAAGGAATAAACAATAATAATTTACGAATATGGGTCAAGTCAAATTATATTTTTTTTACTTTTAACACGAAAAATATTGAACGCAATCATAACATAAACCACCTTTGCACTTTTTCTTTGAAGAATGTAATCCCCTAGCGATTACGGCAAAATAACCCAGCCGAGACGTCTCCGGTTCGATTCTCGGACTCACGGTTCAATTACCACCGTCGTGTTAAATTATAACCCGTAGCAGGTGCTTTTAGACGCCATTTTATGTTCATTGTGTTCCGCCATCCCCCTCAGTTAATTAGTGAGAATGTGGGACCTGTGTTGATATTGACCGTCTGATATGGGCAAGAAGTGGCGATTAAAAGTATAAATTTTAATTACATTAAATTACGCTTTATAAAACTTATGAAGTGACGTGATGATTATTATTACTATTATTGTGATATTTTTTTATTTGATTATTATAGTGATGTGATAAGTTCATACCGCGTTGATCGAAATAAAAAATAATAATTTTAATCTGTACTTAGCCGCAATTAACTACGACATTTGGACGTCGAACACCTCAGTCTTCATTGGTGTTGTAAAGTGCTCGAAACTTCGCGAATGTGAAATTAGTTAATATACGTGATAAAATTCGTAAAAACTAGTTTTATTTAAAAGAAAGTTTTGTTTAAAGTTGATTGCAACTGTCTATGACCTGCTTTAGCCGCTTTTGATATGGAAGGTTATAAGTTCGTTTATCGCTTTTTAATACAATAAAGCTAACAAACAAACATTCAGTCTGCTTGACGTTAAATGGATGCTGTGGCCCATAGAAATCGACATCTATTTTTCGTTAAGATTCAAAATGGAGATGTATCACCCCTAGGACTAAGATAGAATCTTTCGTTACCAGTTAAAAGAGTTTCCGGTTCTCTACACTCACCAATTAAGCTGCTATTTCACACAGGCATTCTGTGAAATTGTGGTCTTTCCCCTTCGAGCCGAGCCATTCATGCTGCAACTATAATCTGCTGCAGCATGCCTCTACCATCTATAAAATTTTACAGAAAAACAGTAAATATTTCATGAAAGTTGTACAACGTAATGCAACTTTACTTGTGCAAGCAGAAAACGTAGTTTTTCCTGAGAATTTATTAGCGATGAGAGCGACTGATGAGGTTAATGTATCAAATTCCGTACACTCACCGGTGGGAATGAAGAACAATGATGAGAGAGTGCATGCAACGCACTATACTAATTGGCTATCCATTAGACTGATGCTACCATTTTTGAACGAACATACGTTTATGGACTTTATATCTTAAAGAATAAAAGTTTATATCATTTGTCTATAACATCGTGCGCTGCACGGAAGAGACCCGCATATGAATTTTAGGTTAAAACTCTATGGAAATGATTTAAATATTTTGCTATTGGGGTTCAATAATGATGTCGATTATACAAAAGAGCATTCAAATTGTTAAGTGTACGGTGGCATTAGCACAGGTTGGATTGAAATCATCGGTTTAAATAACTGGAAATATGAACCGCACCCCTGGCGGACGTAAACGAAACTATGTTTTCTCACAGAAACTTGCTCAATTGGCAAAAATTGGCGTATTCAGTACAATAGAAAATTCATGAGCATTATGAACAGCTCATGAATTTTCTATTATAGAATCCTCCTTTATCGAAAAGAATTTTAACAATTAAACACATTTTTCAATTAATATACAGCATAATGTTTAAAACATTTACTCTAGAACTTTTTTTCTAGTTAGGAGTACGTCTGGTTAGTTAGAACCCTTTTACCTATACCTTAGCAGCCTCGTTGGCTTAGTGATTGTAGTAGTGTGACTGCCGATCGTGAGGTACTGGGTTCAAATCCCGGGTCGGGCCCAAAAACCCTTAACAGTACGTATATAGATTCCTGGCGGTGTCTCATCCCATGCCTTAAAAAGCACGTAAAGCCGTTAATCCTGCGCCTGATCTTTCTCCGTTCTCTTAGTGCACCTGTGCTTGCGCATACACTTGGGCACTGTAATCCTGTCCTGCGCCAATGGCTAGTCTCCGTTGAGGCAGGCCGTCTCTAGTATATATATCTCTAGTCTTCTTTGTTTGAAGTTGGCTAAAGATGTCCAAGGACTATAAGTACCACTTACCATCGTCTTTTGTCACTTCACTTTTATAATAAAAGGCTTACCTAAAATTTTATGCTGGCAAAGTAAATTCGACTTTACGACGGCGTCACTAAAATTGTCATTTAAGTGATGGTGGATGGACTAATTCATAATTGAATCACCAGCTCGACGGTGAAAACTTCACACTGCACTGGATGCACTGGCACTCTCGTTTGTTTTGTTTTCGACACTAGATCTAGTCTCTTCCATGCCTAAGTCTTTGTGATTTTAGTGTATCAAAGAATTGAATAGAAGCAGAAAATAGAATTCGACTTACTCCATCAATAAATGTTGAAGATCCTCCAAAACCCGACACTCTACGTAGTAAGGAGCGCCCGTTATCTTCATAAAGCACGCAAGCTTTATAGGCCTCACCAAAGTTCTAAGAAAGCTTGCTCTCAAAGCTCTATCCTCTTAAGAGCAAAAAAAATCCACCACGTTGCTCCGTAGTAAACTGGCTTAATTGGAATGTTGTCCAAATGTTTTATTTCTCTAACATATAATGTTCTCCACAACATTTTTGTGCAACATTGAAATTCATTCATACAATTATTATAGCCAAAGTTTTGCCGCATAAGGGAGGCTTATGCTCCCCATAGATTGCTCCATAGGAGGAATATTTGCCGTAGTTGCCACACTTGGCAGGCAGGTTGCCCACCACAGTTTTTTTATTTTGTATCTATTTACCCCTGATTAAGATTCAAATTGCAGATGCGTTGTCACCCCTGAAAACGAAAGATGTAATGCGTCGTATCTAGTAAAAAGGGTTTCCAGTTCTCTACTCTCACCGTACGAAATACAAGCTTCTGTGGGAGCGTCGTCACTCCCCGGCCGGGCCGATCCATTCGTGCTACAACCATAATATAACTGCAGCGTTGCTCTTCCGCGTAAAACGTGGTTCCATCATGTAAAAGCATCTTTCTACCACGTAAAAGCGTGGCTCTACCACGTGATTGCACGTAAATTGCAGCGGCGCTGTCGTCGCGCCGCAAGCGAAACACACCGAAGCCTAAATCAAAATTCCGAATCATAAACAGTATATATAGAACATCTCCGAACTATCACTGGAGCGTTGGCCGCTTCCCGGGCAGAACAACTTGCCCGGTGGGAGATCTCCGCTTTTCCTTCTACGGCCACTGTAGTGACACCGACGTGATCTGAACTGAACACGCAACCAACAACCTTCGTAAACTTCAAGCTTCATCATCGTCCTTCCACCGCCGCAAAACGTAATGAATTTGATAACACTCAATCAAAACAAGGTCTGGACTTGTTACGGCATATGCTATTTAATGACATTTCCAAAAATATGTTGAATTCCTCATCTGTCTCCAAGTGTTCATAGAATGATACTCATATCCACATTTAAAATATTAAAAGGGCAGAGTTTTATCTAACGCCATTTTGTAAAAATCAGCTTTCAAAACCCGAAAGCGAATTTATTTTAGTCACGTGTTACCGATACATTATTTTTATATTATTATTTCAATTATAACATAGGACAAACAAATGTAAAATTGTACTCTGTAATTGACTCTACCATTTACACACCCTGACATAACATGAACCTGAACTCTACTATTCTATGCTAATTTATATAGAAAGTGACAAATTCGAACTGAAAACAAGATAGGAATATTAAAACTTTTAACATATTTTGGGCATAAGAATAAACGAGGTAGCATATAAAATGCTGAGTAAACGTAAACAAAGATGCATTGTTTTAAAAAGGGTGTCATGTATATAATGATTCCATAGAATTGTCACTGACGCTGGTGACTGTACACTTAGTAACTTTTTATGTCTATTAAGCATTATTACACTTAAGCTTGGCATGTGCGTTTTTTATAAAACATGGCTGAACATCAATATTCTGCCTTATTCTTACAAAACTGAAGTTGTAAACTAACTTGCATTACATCTGATGTTAAGCGGCTGCTTCTGCAGTCCAGGGACACCTGCAGCCGACTTCACACAAAGAAGACGTTGCGTTGTCACCCTCGAGGACTAAACTGGAACGCCTCACAGCCTGTTACTATCCCTACCTCTCCATACTGGGTGATTCTTTTACCGTCTGGAAAAAAATAGGGCGTAACATGTGAACGGAATAGAAGTGTATAGCACTGATATTTTACAATTTTTATTTTTATCTTTAGACACTTTTTACAGGAATCGAGGCATTCCATCTTAGTGCTCCGGGGTGACAACGCATTTGCATTTTGATTCGTAATTGAGGATAAATATGGATGTCTATGGGACAAAGTTCCACTTACCATCAGGGTGACTGTGTGCTCGTTTGTCAACAAAAACTATTAAAAAAAAATTTGAAACAAACTTTCGGTAGTAAAAAAATGGCAACAAAATTTTTGAACTAAATCAATAAATCAATTAAAAACTATCTAAATTAGAATAATATGTACCCAATTAGTAGTATTTATTGATAGATCAATTTCATGATATCTTAATGTAAAATAAAAAAAATGTAAAATGTCAGTTCTACCTAGTTTCGTTCACCTGTTACACCCTATTTTTTTCCAGACGGTAAAAATATGATCAAGTATATTCTCATTCTTTATATCAACTCGATTATTTATAATCGAAATTTAATTTAAAAAGTATAAAACGAGATATCTATCAATGCTTGAGTTTGTCTCTTTCCTATATCATCTCGTGGGCGTCGTCAGAAGCGACAGGGGGAAATTAAACAGATAGGCAGCAGCATCTTTCTGATAAAATCTAAAGATAATAAAGAACTGTAGATGTCAACTCGCTTGCCAAGCGTGGCGACTATGATAGTATCCCCTCTGTGAAGCAATCTGCGTGGAAGTCCTATGTCCAACTGTGGACTTTCGATGGGCTTTTGCATTTGATAAATAAATGAATTAATTTTTAATGTTGCTTATTTCGCAATCGGTGGCACAAAAATTTTGTGAAGAACTTTATATTTTAGAGAAATATAAAACATTTGGAAAACACTTGAATTGAGACAGTTCACTACGGAGCAACGTGGTGGATCTTTTCTGCTCTTAAGATGATAAAGCGTTGAGAGCAAGGTTTCTAAGAAATTTAATGAGGCCTATAAAGCTTGCGGGCTTTATGAAGATAACTGGCGCCCTTAATAAGTAATGGATGGATGGACTTGAATTTGAGATCAGCTTAATAACCCTATCTTTAAACAGAATATAAATAACGAAGTTTTATCTACATCGTTAGAAAACACTTTTAGGTATTTTTTTTGATTTCCCATTTTAACTAATTTTCTATTCCCGGGAGCGGTGCGAAAATTAAGGCGGGGGCCTTACCTTTCGCACCGCTGCCGACCCCTTCCCCTTACCCCTGGCCAACACCCGTCATCAGCGACAGTGAGAGAGACCCGAGGCGAGATCAGCGCCTTGGGTCTCTCTCACTGTCGCTGATGACGTTCCAGTCTCACCCCGAAAGGTGGAGGGCTGGGGAGATTAGAGTTGGGGCAGTTTAGGCTCCATTACCGCTTCAGAGCTCTCCTTGACTTTAAAAGTTATTGTTTTAACGCCAAGGACGACTCTGCCATCTGCCACTTGGAGAGCCTCCGCCGATGGGTCGACTAGAGAAAAGGTTACTAGGAACCCATTCCCCTCGTCCCTACGGTGGAGGAGTTTTCAAAGCTCGGTATGCATAAAATACGTAAAATTGATGCAATTTAAATCAATGATCAATGCTTGACGTTGGTCACCATGTGAATAAATTGCGATGGTAATAAACTTTTTACGTATAACTTGACGGAAATCTGTTGCAAACATGAAAAATCTTGCTACGTTAACTTCGTCTGTCGATTTCATTAGCATTAATGTAGAATCTATCTGCTTTTAGTGAAAGTGACTTATTCACAAAGTTGACGATACACAGCAGCATTTAGCTGGTATTTCACGCTGGTATTTTGTGAGAGCATGGTAATTCCCCGTTAGAGCCGACCCATTCGTGCTACACCTAAAAATAGCCGCAGCATGGTTGTATTACGAACAAGTATTTGAAGGACTACAAATAATTTTACTGGTTCTGAATGCATGTCTTTATGCAATTACTGTATGTAAACTGCTTCTACGATACAGGAGAAAGTCCCAGTTGCTCGGAAAAGCAGTGAATACCGAGATCAGCGTACACCTACATCTGTTAACGTTAATTTGCATTTAAATGGAACTAAAACTAAATGTATGAAATTCGTAACACCGAAAGTCAAACATGTTTAGTACTAATGTAATTTTAAATGGGGAGGAGCTGAGTCTTGTCGATACCACCATTTTTCTTGGAATCACACTAGACGCAAGCAATGGTTCCCCCCATATATCGAAACTAGCTAGCAGACTTAGTCCTGCAGTATATGCTTTAAAAAATATTAGAACTCTTACTAGTGTTGAAACAGGTAGAATAGTTTACTTTAGGTATTTTCATAGCATTATGTCGTATGGTATTTTGCTATGGGGATACGCGACTGACACTGAAATTATATTTGTTTTACAGAAGAGGGCCATTAGAGCAATATAACATGATTTAAAACCAAAAGAGTCGCTCCGACGAAAATTTAAGGAAATTAATATATTAATTCTGGTCTCTCAATACAATTATGAAAATGTAACGTACGTACATACACAAAAATAAGTGATATTCATTCTGTAGTTCCGATGGGTTTCTTGCTGGTTCTTCCCAGGACAGAGCTTTTTTTGCGAACCAGTGGTACTTAAATGAAAAAAGTGACTTTCATAAGTATTTCTTATAATCTGTATTGAATAAAAAAGTTTCTGTTTCTGTTTCGGTTCTCGTTACATTCTATTGAATTGTTGTTATATTCTATTGAAAGTCTACTGCAGAATATAGAACTCTCTATAGACTGTCTATATTTGCAGTAGTTGCCTTGTTTGGAAGGCGGGCTGGCATCAGCAGTTCTTTAAATTTTTAGTTGTTATAATAAAATCCCTTCTACCCATCTCCTGGTTTATTTCCCTTTGTCACCTCTTAAGACACCCACGGAACTGCATGGGGTAGTGGGTATTCTGGCAACACCACTACACTATCATTTTTTTACTAAGAGAATCAAAACGCCGATGCGTTGCCACCCATGAGGACTAAGACGGTATAGCTTATTACCAGTAAACTTACAGTACTAAATATAGCTGCATAATGCTACAAAATTACATTAGTATTATATGTGAACCTTAAAACTAAATCATCTTTAAAATATTTTGAAACGAAATTCGCAAAGTCGTGCTCTGCAATCAAGAGTTCTTGGAAAAGTCTCGCATTAGTCCAGAGATAGACGAAAAAGATAATAATATTCCAGGCAAAGGCCAGGATGTTTTAATAATAATATATTCAAGATAGGCTAATCCTTATTATAAAACTCAACCCGAAATTAAAATACATAGGGGTGTTCCTATAACAACCAAGCTAAAGGTACAATTATATAGTACAAAAATATAACGATCAGTTACCGTAGTTGTACAAAATAGTTTTAAATTATATACTTAGTTGAAATATATTTAGATTTTTTCCAAGTTTATTAATTTTCTTCGAACTCACACGATAAACTTTTTAAATAAACTAAACTAATAGCCTCACATCAAGCATTATAACTCGTGAGTGTTGTGTGAATCTGTAATTACAGAATCGAACTGTTCAATGATTAAATGTATAATTTATAATTATCGTTAGCATATTATGATGTCGATTTTTTAAAATTAAGTATTTAAACTTTTTGAAATTAAATAAATTCGTAGTCTAAACTCCAATAACTGTCCAATGCATCATTAAAAATAAACTATATTACTACTAAATTATGATTATTGTTAACGTGTTATGCTGTTGACATGTTTTTAAACAAAAAATAATCTGCTAAGACTATGATATACGATGTGGTATTGTTATATCTTAAGTTATAAATCGTTTGCATTTAAATGAAACTTACATGCCGAATTATAAGACAACCATCGCGAGCAACTTCAAAACTGAAATTCCTTTGCCCGCTTAAGAATAAGATACCCTAATAATCCAGACGGAGACAGCACTTCTAAAACAGGTAGTTGATTCGAATTCCAAAAAGCGCGGACGCGAGACGGAGTTCTTACGACAAACTGCCGACAAAAAACTGGAGGTATACCAGCAATGTTTGCTCCGAACTCCGATGCACTTGTCAAAAAGCAAATAGTCTACACAAAGAGTTCGGAAAGTAAAAAATAGAAGAGGAAAAACAAAAGAGCCGCTGCGAGAGAGGAATGGGAATGAGACGCGGCCTGTGCTCGAGTAGAGAACAAATTATGTATTCGCTACACGATCGCTCACCGATAATAGGTACCGCAGGGTTGCGTGTTAGGTCCGCCATTATTACATTGTTGAATTGCTGTTATTGTTTCCAATAATTTGTAATTTTTGAAATATTATTCTGAATATTTCATTTATATGTTCTCCACTTACATTTAACGATTTAAGCATAGTAAATAAGTTTTACATATTAATAGTTTTGATAAAATTATCTCAGTACTAATTTAATTCGAAATACTTAGTTGTAACACGTATAAATACGAAATTCTTTATGGAGGTGTAACACAAAACTATTTCTTCTTACTTTATATATTCCATGATAATTGGAGGAGCTATTACACGCCCCGGAATATTATGAAAGTCGATTGCAATTTTAAAAATGTTGATTAGTATTGTATTACATTCATAGTCGTCATTTTTTAAGGATATTAAATCTTAAAAGCTGCCTGTTTATAATTTACAGATAAATAACCACTTAATTAATTTGTAACTGCTGTATGTCTACTTCCCAATATCATCTCGTGGGTTTCTTAAGAGGCAACAGTAGGAAACTGAATCAGGAGATGGACATTAGCATCTTACTGACAACAACTGAAAATATTTACCCGTGGTACTATTATTTATTCTGTGCCCGTGAGCCAAGTAAATCAAAAATGAGAACAAAGTATGAGTCAATCTATGGGGCAAGCCGGAGTTCAGCATTCAATTTCTTTAGACATCAATAAAACCGCATAGTGGCGGTGTAAGAATATCCACTCCCCATATCCTCCCATGGGTGTCGTACGAGACGACAGAGAGATACAAATCAGGGAATGGGCAGCGGCGTCTTTCTCATAACGACTAAAAGTAAAAAAAACTGCAGTTGCCAACCGGCTTACCAAGCATGGTAACTATGGCAAATATCTCCCCCTATGAGGCAATCTATGGAGGAGGCCTTTGTGTTCAGCAGCGGACGTGAACCATTTAATTGTAATTGAAAATAAAGTATATCAATCAATTTCCTTGTAAATATTTAATAATAAAACTATAAATTTACAGAAGGATTTAAATACAAAATCTTATCAGATTCGCCATTTTGTTCCCGCAAAAATATGCTATAATTTCTAACAATTGTTCATTATATACGTTTGTAAACATTCAATTTATAACGTGACTTCGTTAACGCGGCTAAACACCGACACTCAATTAAATAATCCAATAGGGGACGAGGACAAAAAAGACAAAAGCACACGTGAGAGCTTTAGAAAATGCTGTCATCCCTGGATGCATTTGAGCAAACGCTCCGCGCCACTGCGCCCGCGCCTTCCCCCCATTGGCTACATCAATGTGTGCAGCGGGCGAGAACGAGTACGATGCACTTTCCCCTGCAAATGAGAGAGACGGTTGTACACCAATCGGATGCAAGGGTTCCCGATCGTTGACTCCGTCCAAGGCCATGGACAAGTAACCTTTTTTGTCATCGCAGCGTTGGATGAGGAGAAATGACCTTCAGCACTTTTCTTTTGAGGTCATCTGATGTAAGAGAAGTTAAACTAAATTGTGTAATTTTTAATGACAAAAAATTTACGTTTCTTACATATTTTGACTGAGCTTTAACTCATCTTTGAATACCAGCCGAAATATGTTTCATCCTATCCCATACTTACGTTACATAGGGAATAATTGTAACCGTATAGAATTTTTGTATAGGAGTCCATCTGGATTAATATCACTATTTATTATTACTGTTGTCAAACAACAGAAATAATAAATAGTGACAAGACATGCAATATAATTAACAGACCGATGGGTATTTTGATTCGTGAGGCATTTAATTAGAAAAAGAAATAGATGTTTTAAATTCAATATAGATAGTACATAAACTTATTAAATGTCATTCTTACGTTTAACTTGCTGAGCGGTAAGTTAAAGAAATAAAAAAGTTTAAAAAAATCTCTGTCCAGGGAAAACTGGCAAGTAACCCAGCGGGACTTTAAAAAAAAAGAACACCTTACAATAATGTTCATAATATATTATGTTGGAGAATGATCATATTTGAAACAACTTGATAGCAATTACCTGATTCCAGACGTTTTTAATTATTATCAATATCATATTTATGTTCCTTAATAGTATAATATTATCCCTAGTTAAACAATAATAAATATTCTTTAGGGGTGAGCAAGCGTCTCCGTTATAAGACGCTTTCTACTGATAATGATGAAATCAATCTTGGTCACCATGGGTGACAAAGCATCTACAACTTGATTTATGCTCGAAGATAGATTACGTTGTCCATAGTTACCAGTACTGGAGTATCGTAGTTAGTAAAAAATAAAAATAGAATCATAAAAATCAGTTCATAATACATATAAGGTACATGAGGGTAATATGGTCACCTTAAACTTTGCCCTCCTATAAAACCAATACTAGGAGGAGGATAGATACAAAAACACAAATTCGTGTAATATAACTAATATATTAATGAAAAATAGCAAACAAGCTTTGGGAATAATTAGGAACACTTCGAAAAATCAACTTAATAAAAAGTAACTACATTACGCCATAAGTACTAAAATCAACTAAAATATTTACTATAATATCAACTGTTAGAATGACTTCGATAAAGCAGCGTCATATTGACTTGATATTTGATTGACTGTCGAAGAGCTATCGCATCATATAGTAAAGTTACAGCCTATATACGTCCCACTGCAGGGCACAGGCCTCCCCTCATTTCTGAGAGGGTTTGCATTGCATTGCATTGATTACATCCTCCTTTTTTTAATCGACTAAAAAAGGGATTGTGACATGACACAGGAAAGCAACACATCTCGCTTAAACTTCCCGTGGTATATTTAACCACACAACGTCCGATTCAAAATGGCTGCACGTTAAAACTTCAAAATAGACCAACAAAGCGGACACCGGAAAGCAGCCCCCAAACACTAACAGTGAAAACCAACATAACATGTAAGCCATAAATTCGTTTTAAAAGCGTTTTATGATTCTCAGTAACCATGCCTCACCCTAACCTATCCCACACTTCGTAGCTAGTCGAAGTTCTATACAATGGAACCGATAATTTCTTACCCTCTGTTTATTTTCACGAGATAGTAGTACATAGGTTTAATCTCTCGAGGTCATTGCCTCATTATCAGTGTTGCCATGTTGAAACTCCGTCTCTAAAGTTGATAGTAAATGAAATTCGTTTTATATTTTTTATCCCAGTACACGGATGTAAGTGATACTCTAGTTTAGTTATACTTTAGTAATTTTGTTTGTTATTTCTTTTTATACATTAATTTCATAATTATTTGTCATATGATGGTGACTCAAGAGAACCCGTAAACCAATTTATTTCTATAAGTACCGTAAGAGACCGATTAAGGATAAGACCTGATCATGGCCTCCGAGTGGTATCGGTATAATTATCTCATATGTGCCATATATAAAATGTACAGACCGTCGATGACGAGCAACGTAAAATGTGTGATACGTTTATTAGAACTACAGTCGCCAATGCGCTTGTCAAACGTCGCGATTACAATAAAATCCTTCCTACAACGGAAGGGGTCGCGTGGATTTGTGGAGCTTTGATAATTTTAAGAATACATATACAAACGTCGGACTGGTGTTTCTCAGTATCATTGCCGCAGTGCAGTGACAGGATTTCGGGTAGGTTTTATATACGTGGTAGAGCCATGCTGCAGCTATATAGAAGTAGCACGAATCAGTCGTCTCGACTAGGGAACTACGTAAAATATCAGCTTGAAGACTCCTCTTCACTGGAAACGAAGCATTCCATCTTAGACCTCAGAGGCGACAACACGTATACTTACATTTCTATTTTTAATCGGGTATATATGTAGATGTCTGTCTATAGGCCAGAGTAAGCACTTACCATCAAGTAGACTATCTCCTCGTTTGTCAATCTTATTCTATTAATTTGAGTAATTAATTCCAATCATATTCCACATACACTTACATATACATAGACTTGAGAACTGTTGGTTCTTTGAGACTAAGTTCTGTACGTGATAATACCATCCTGGATCTTTGTTATGGATGGGCTGGCTCGATCGATTAGAGACGAACCTTGCACTTACAGAAGACCTTCGTAAAGTAGCAGCATAATGCTAGAGTTTGAAATGGTTGTGAAAGAAACGGTGACCCCTCTAACTGGAATCGAAATATTCCATTCCGTTTGATTCTCATACCGAGTATAGATATAGATATAGCAATAGATATAATATATATATATAGTATCTAAGGGCCTTTCAATCAACGTACTATCAGCGGAGGCGGATTAAATGTTGACAGCACCCTAGGTAACACCTTATCGGCGCTCCTCTGCCTGTCATATATTATACTTATATAAATTATAACTACTTATTTTACACATAAACTATATTATAATTTATTATACAGTTTAGTTTCAAAATAATTAGGATACGCGTACACTCAACAGGTGGGCGTGAATGTAAATTGTGGTGGAACAATTGTAGTGTACGAGAATTTTTTCGTTCAAAAACTTGAGCGCGCTCATTTTTGACCCTGCTCCCTTAGCACGTCGCTAGTTTGACTTAAGGGTAATTCGCTACTGATCATCAGGTAGACCGTGTGCTCGTTTATCACTGCATAAAAAGTAGTAGTCTCAAAAACAGGCGAAAAGTAAGGCTCAAAGTCTGTGTTTTTTTACAAGTAAGAGTTACTTTTTTTTCTTCGAGTTCTTTTTTTCAAACTATAACCGCAATGAGCTAATGTCTCTCAATAAAGTTCTAAGGAGTGTTTATCGAAAATCGTAATTCGTGCCTTGTACATTACATAAACACACATAAATTCTAGTTCTTGGACTAGCTTATATGCGTGATGAATATTTAATGAAGTGTTACCTATACGAGAGTCTAGAGACTAAGTGATGTAAACTGCGGATAACTTATATTAAATATCGGCACAAGAGAATAATAATGTCCTCCAGACCGAATTTCGGTCACGGCGGCCAGCCTCAACGGAGACTGCGAATCTGCGCAGGAGAGGATTCCAGTGTTGACAACATTAAAATCTAGCTCGCGTTGTACACTATGATCCCGTCAAAATCGATCAAGTAGGGATTTTTCGAGTTTTCATTCCCCCCTAAATATTAAGAATGAATTGATTTGATATCGATTTTTGACACACATGGATTATTTTTCAGAATTCAATCTACCAAAGTATATACATACATCCGTTTTATAATACATATAACCGTCCCGTTAAAAAATCTGTTAGCCGTTCAACACAATTTTTTCCCGTTGCCAACCTCGCTTACCCGTCAAACCCAGCGGGAAACCCGTCAAGTTGACAACACTGGAGGATTCCCTCTCTCATAGTCCGATGGGACGATAAACCGACACGACCAAAGAGAGATCCGGCACAGTACAAACGGTTTTTCGTGTATTCCCTACCTGTCGGCAGAAACTGTTAATTTTAATGTTAAGTGTTAACGCTAACGTAGTAAAGCCACGCTTTAGCTATGTAGTAGCTTAGAAATAGCTGTAGAATATTCAGAGGAAGAAGAATCACGCTCTCACAGATACCAGCGTAAAATAGCAGCATTCTGGAGTCCCGTTTTATCGGTAACGAAATATTCAGTCACTCCTCATAGGTTTTATAAGAGTGGAAAACGACACAAAATCCACCTGATGGTAAGTGGATATTGTATATTGATACATATATTAAAATTTAAATGCGTTGCCTAAAAACTAAAATGGAATGTCTCCTTTTCAGTAAAGATCTCCGGTTCTCTACACTCACCAAACGATACACAGCAGCATTAAGCTGCTGTTTTACTCTGGTATTCAGTGAGAACGTGGTCCTTCCCCGGTCGAGTCGACCCATTCGTGCTACAAACATAATCGTTACAGTTACAGCATACGTATAACACAATGCATTCTGTTTCTTAATTTAGGATATAAATAGGTGTCTATGAGCCAAGAGATCTTACGGTGGCTTGTATGTTAGTTATTCCCCTAATGTTACTACGCTATTTTTGATAAAAAAGTAAACGTTTTCACCATTGAGCTGCCACGTCTCCAATGTTTATGCCAACTGAAGCGTATTTTAAATGATAATAGAACCCTCTCAGTTAAAATATTTACACACGTGTATCCGCACCATGCGGGTAAAAGCTACATGTTATTTAACAATTACAATTTAAATAAGAAACGGTGGTCTATTAAGTAGCTATATATGTTCTTTAATGCTAAATTCAAATTCACTAAAAAGACAATTTTAAAGGAATTTTGAGTTTAATATTATAATAGCTTGCAAGCTACGAGCTTTGCATTAGAAAACAGGGTGTGGGGCAAACCTAGATGGTTTGGTAAAACAGGCAGGAAGTCAGTGGACGCAAGTCGCTCTGGCCCAAATTGGACTCCCCGAGTCCAATCCTTTAATCTCCTTTAATAATGATTTTATAGAATATGGATGACAAACGAGCACACAGTCCACCTGATGGTAAGTGGATGGTGTGGTCCTTGGATGACTACATCCATCTACCATTAAGAATCGAAATGCAGATGCGGTTGTCAACTTCGTGAACTAAGATGAAATACCTCTTCTGTGACACCGACCCGTTCGTTCTACAACCATAATTTAGTTGCAGCATAATATAGACTTTACCACTTAATTTGTATATATGGTTTACAAATGTAGAAAGAAAGTCGTCAAAATGTAAAAAGAAAGAAGTCGAATAATAGATTCGAATCATCGCCTACTTAATTTCGAAGTACAGCTCTTAACTTTATTAAAAATTTCATAATTAAATACACATACATATTTATATGTAGTGTCATTGTCTTTATTGAATCATGATACGAAATCCGAATGGAACACATTTCTCTATTTTTTATATTATATTACATAACATTGATATAATTGGACCCAGAAATGAAATCTACTAGCATTATCAAACCTTAAATACCTTTTATAACAGCTTTTATAATAGCTTTCACAACGAAAAAATATTTATTTTGAACAAGTAAATTAAACTTTATATCAATAAATGTAAGACTTGCAGTAAGTCGTTATTCAAAAAGACGTGGGCGCGCCTACACAAGAAATCCTGATGATTCACCGTGTGAACACAGTACTGTAGGCTCAGCATAACTCTATCTTGCTTTCTATAATGCATTCAACATGCCAGCATGCATTTTACATAACGATAAACCAGTGTAGACGTCTTCCTGGACGATTCTTCTTGTCAAACACATCTATACAAATAAATAAAATTAAAGTTTCCGTTTGAGTCAATATGAAAGCTTTTTACTAAATGCATATGAGATTAGTAGAAAATACTATATATTTAAACAGTACTTATAACAAAAACATATTTTTTTTAAATTTTGTCTGTCTGTCTGTGTGTTCCGGCTGGTCACCGAAATGGCTGGACTTTCACTGGCAGATAGCTGATGTTATAAGGAGTAACTTAAGCTACTTTTATTTAAGAAAAATAATTAAAGTACTGCGCAAAAAAAAATTAACCCCTAAATTACACGCGTGTGAAGACGCGGTGAACAACCAGTTCTTTTATATAAATGTATGAATTATGCCTTTACAACGTAACGCCATATTTAGATCATAAGTCGTAACTTCTTTACCAAATGTAATATTCTTATTAAGGTGGGAATACATATAGTATTATACTTGGTAGAGCCTCTCATATCCATTATTGTAGCACGAATGGTTTGGTTCAAACGGGGAAGGACCACGCTCTCACAGAATTACCAGCGTAAAATAGCAGCTTAATGCTGCTGTGTTTCATATGGTAAGTGTTGATAACCGGAGACGTTTTTACTGGAAGCGAGGCACTGCATTTTAGTTCTCAGGGGTGACTAACGCATATGAATTGTTATTCTTAATCCGAGATTGATGTAGATATCTATGAGCCACAGCAGCCACTTATCATTAGGTGGACTGTATGCTCGCTTTTCACCCTTATTCTAAATAAGAAAAATATTTCAGTGGATATATTTTTGTTTCACCACTAACTTATGAAAATCTCTTGAGAAATAGTGTATTTTTATATAATGTATTCTACTGGGAGTTTCTTGACAGATAAACCCAAAAGCTTTTTCGTTCGCACTCAGTGGCCACATATTCAACTGTCGTGCTTGTGACTGCCGAACTAACGAAGCTAGCACCGCTTTTACTTTAAATTGGCTTAAAACCGTAATTTTAACGATATACAAGAGCAGCTATTCCCTAACAGCTTAGTTCCCACGGAACTTCCTAACTTTTAACACCATATATACTTAAGAGCAATTACAATTTTAATTACCTTTACCATATTATAATGGCAAACACATATCCTTGTGTGCCTTTTAAGCATTTTTGTAATTATTTCGTTTATTTTTTCAGGATAATACGAGATTAGAGATATTATACTTCATTTATAACTCCTTAAGAAATCTTCCACAATCCCACGAAAATGCCAACCCTGAAGAACAGGCGCAATTTTGTCATAAAGGTACATTTTGTTAATTTATTTGTTTCATCTAAGTTTTTCGTAACTTAAAATGTTAATGTGACTAAATTTTTGAAGCATATAATAATATATAT
>DWHP01000482.1:0-19777 GCA_018247895.1 Parnassius honrathi
TGGCTCAGGACCGTGCTTTGTGGCGTACCTTGGGGGAGGCCTATGTTCAGCAGTGGACTTGTGAAGGGCTGTAATTAAAAAAATATATATATATCTCCGGATAAATTGGCGCTGCCATTTTATTCTGGAAAGCAGACCAAGAAATTTATAAAACACTACTGAAACTACTTCAGCAGGGTCTATTAGGATGAATGAGCTGCTGTATTAAAAGCTGTCACAACTATAAGAGATAATAAAAAACTCGAGCTAGGTGATATACTGAGTGATTCCCGGTTGACTTTGGAGTGCATATCTGATGCGAACTTACTACACCCGTTAGCGGCAGAAATTAGGCAAGTAATAAAATAATTAGGAGAGGAACAAGGAGAAGTAAAACTTTAATGGATAAAGGCGCAGAGAGGAATAAAAGGAAATAAGAGGGCAGACGAATCGGCCAAGTCAGCAGCGGAAACTTTAAGGCAAAGCCCTTATTACGACTGGTTCCCTCTGTCGTTCGCTAAGCGTTTCACCCGGCACAAAACTGTAACAACGTGGCAGGAGCGTTGCTGAGCATCAGAAATCGGAGTCGTCACAAAAAATTTCTTCCCGCATATAATCGAAGCCTGTGAAACTATGAAGAAGGTAAAATTTAATAACATAAGGTCACGAAAACCAACAGGGCACGGTGGCTCTTAAGCTTATTTATAAATTTAAACTGGCACGCAGCCCTGCTGCAGCTGCGACGACGTGACCCCCCGGACAACAGAGCACATTCAAATAGATTGTCCGAAACTCGCTTCTAATTTGCGATTAACTTGTGAAAGTCTTATGGGCTTCGCGCTAGGGAAAAGCACACTTAGCAGAGCAATTAACGACAACGTTGTACGAATCTACTTCCTTCCATTCGCGGAGTACTCTGTACTTAGAGTGCTGAAGAAGGACGGTTCAACAGTAGTGTAGATATTAGTTTATAAAGCAGTAGGTTACATGTCAATAGGCTTAAGAAATAAAGTTTTAGAACAGAGAAGCAGATTAATAAGTATAATAGAAAGTAGAGTATGAAAAACGTAGTAAGAGTAGTCAACTAGAATTAGAATAGTGTTAATAAAATAGTAATTTAGTAGTAAATGTATGGTGAGCAAAAGAAGTATGCAAGGAGTAACGATATTATGTACAAAAAGTATAACCAAGAAAAACGCATTAGAACGTGCGTCATATAAAATAAAATAAATTACATATATACATATATAGTATAGTAGTTTATATGCATTGTAAAGTAATTAGTGTAGAAGAGAAAATTGTAAATATGTATAGACGTAAAAGCAGATTGTTATATTTGTAAATTTATCGTGTAGATGGTTTTTAAATATATACACACGTAAATAAATATAACAAAGAAAGTATGAAAGTACAAAGAAAAACAAGTAGTAAAATTACATATTTTGTGCAACTGACTTCTGTATCCAAAGTCAATTAAATCCACATTATTAAAGATAACCCAAAAACTACTGGTGAGATCTTGATTAAATTTATATGGGACCACAGGAAAAGTACCTTTCAACTTTCAGATAAACATGTATCATCAAACGTGGTTCACCCGGAGAAAAGTTCTGAGGTAACACATATTTAAAAAAAACACAGTGGAAATGAATACCTCCTGGCTTTTGAAGCCAAAAGAAAAATTAAGGGTGTTGGTTTGTAAATAACAGCAGCAAAAAAAAGTAGAGAAGTACTCGACGCTGAGACAAAGTGTATAGGAGAGGCCCGGGCCCCAAAAAAATAAAAAAAGAACATATTATATAATTCAACTGAATTGTAAACCTCATTGTTTTTTTTTTTGAATTCGGCTAAAAATGAACCAGGCGACCGCTAAATAATTTCCTATATTTACTCGAATATTTCGCATTAAATGAAACTAATTTTTGGGTAGCCGAGCTAACTGTGACATCGGGACGTCAAATATCTCAGTCCCCTCAAGACTATGGGTTTAAAAAGATTAAATTAAACGCGATAAAGTCAGTAAAATTAGTTTCATATAATCAAGTCAAGAAGCTGTGCATTAGAACATTATATTAATAATATCTTAAATAACAAAGCACACAAACATAAGTAATGAGCCACCACATGCTCTTTAAAAATTTTCCAGCGATGACCTCAGACCTCAGTACAGTCAGGTGCTTATGCTTCTCGGAACTAAGTACAATAAGGGTAATTATCAACGGATTGGCTTTGATCTAGCAGACGGAGAGACGCTGCATGATGTCGTCACTAAAGTGGAGTGCACACGTACTGATCGAAGTAATTAAAGTTGAAGTCGCAGCCTATAAAAATAATATGCGTCTTACTGCACCGTTGGGCACAGGCCATCCCCCATTTCGGAGTGAAAGTGAATTACACAATAATCTTTCCACTTTTAAATGATTATAATCGATTCAGTATCTACAGTTTCGAAAGATTGTATGTGTGCGGTTACAGCACTACAACACACAACACTATCGAAGTCATTTTTTTATTAAACATGAATTCGCAGTTTTTTTAACCAAAATGTGATTATTCTTTTACGATTGTTCATTCTTAGAAACATTAGAGTCACCTAAAAGTGCGTTTGACGATGCACTGTGTGGCTGAACGGATTATTTTACTGTGATATACTACGTACTCAGTGATGAAGACAAACGTCGTATCGTACCTGCATGTTTAAGAAATTTAAAAAATGTAGGTACCGTTTAAGACATATAAAGTCCGCCAACACTAATGAGGATAGAGCGGCGGGCATTTTCTTGTCCCAAAAATTATTTTCACAAATTAGAGCTGTGCTCATTAGTAGGATATTTATAGGCTGTAACTTTACTTTTTTTAGTGATGATTTACTGCCGTTAATCGGAAGCTATTAAAAAAAACTACTAATATTTCTCGTAACCACTCTAGATAAGCTGAAAATGTTTGTGTTAGGAGTGGTTCATGACAGCAGTCAAATGGCGGATTCGTACCCACGACCTTTTAAGTTTGCGGTCCGCAACCTGCCATTAGGCTCCTGTCGTTTCAAAGCCTTTAGATAATTCATTTTTCATTCTCGCCCCCATATAATTCCTACGGTATCTATGGAGTGATGCAATTTTTTACACGGCCAACTTATGGTTAAAAGTAGTAATTACAAATAGTGGCTCCACCTATGATCAAGCCTCACTCGTTATCGTGTCTCTTTATCTGTGTATCTGTGGTATTACCTATTTGCTAATAAAACGCATTTATAGCTCTTAGTTCGCAAATGCGGGCGGGTGACTTAGCCATGCTTCTGCAGTAATTTTCGGGCATGCAGGTTTCTTGCAATCTTGCCCCTCATTGCTGAACCTGATTGATACTTAAATTCGTGATTCAGCGGAAAGATACGGGCTCAAGATTGAACCCGCATTCCTGTCCTCAAGTGGCAGCCGTCCACGTTGAGAAGCCACTCATGTTTGAGGGTAATGAAACAAAAGCAACAAAATATTATGCTCATGACGTGATTGATCATGAAAATGGGGACGATAAAGTTCTATGAATCCTTTATTTCGTCAAATTTTATACTCTAAAGACCTTTCTACTTCTTATTGAAATCTACGTGGTAGAGCCGTACTGCAGCTATCTTATGGTTCTAGCACGAATGGGTTAGCTCAACCGGGGAAGGACCATCCACTAACAGAATATCAGCGTAAAATTCAGCTTAATGCTGCTATATTTCGTACGGTGAGTGTAGAGAACCGCAGACCACTTTTACTGGATACTAGGCATTCCATTTTAGTCCTCAAGGAGGACCTGTATTTTGATTCCTAATCAAGGATGGCTGTAGATAGCCATAGGCCATCTATATTCATCTTCTACTATCCTATCTATATATCTTTTACCATATTATATAATGGGTGGTGTGGTACCATCAGGTGGGCTTTGTGCTCGCTTGTCACCCTAAAAAATTCTATTACTGGACTATTCTAATATAGTGCAACTGGCATGCATTTTTTGAAAAGTTGTCATTACTTATTTGAAGTTGCGTTGGGCAATCACGGCTGTCGCATTTCTATTATACCTTTATACTAATATATTTTTATAATATACTATTATAACATGTCTACCGTCCCTTTTATGGATTTCATTATCATTTGCGTGTCATTTTCTTTTAAGCCATTATGAAGTTGGCTTTTTTTATTTATGTACTGTATATTATACGCAATTTTCAAAGGCTCGGTCAGTGTGAACTCACATTTACATATAAATATGATTATGTCTATTAATTGCGCGTGGAATGATTTTCGTTGCCAGGGCAACATTTTTCTACGAAGTGATTAGTGTCAGTGTAAACACCTTTCCTGTTTCAATTAACAACCTTGGAATTGTCTTTAGATTATATTGTATGGAAATATATAGGATATATAAATTGTACGTGGAATATATAATTATATAACATATAACTTGTGGTGTTGGGATTAGTGGTGACGGGAACAGTGTAAGCAATTGAGGGAGGGCGGCAGGGGCTTAAAACTAGGTAAGACACATTATTTTATTTTATTAGGTGTTGTCTTAGCTAATTAATTTTTAACATATAACAGCCAATTTTGTTAATTATCTGAAAATGTATGTACATGTAAAGCCTAGCCTAATTCCACAAACAAGATGACAGGGGCGTTGTCATTAATGTGCTTAATCGTGTAATACGTGATAACTCATTCTTGTCCTACTTCCCATGGAAACAGGAATACAACAATGTGTCCATCCTTGCTCAAAAAATAGGTTACGGAGTTGGTGCACATCCAGATGGACTTTGAAGCAGCAAAAGAGTCATATCGCGCTATTTTTTTTTTATAAAGCACACACAAGCATTTACAGCACCAGAGGAATCGCAAAGTCATTGCCAGCCGTATGTACATGTATTAATGAAGTCAATATTTCTTTTTTGTAGTTTTTAGTCACTATTTCTTTATTTTTTTTATATAATTTTTTATAATTGTGCCAATTTATAATACCGGGGCAATATGAATAATGACAAGTCAAATCGAGTTTCGTAATTAATACTGATTTTAACTTCGTTATTTATACATTGTCTGGTCATAATCAAACCTAACCGATCTTTTTCTGATTATGCCCAATAAGTAATGGAATTTATTTATAATGACCGGTCAATTAAATTATTTCAATAGCTTTTCTCATATTACCTACTTTTTATATATTTTTTAAACTGTCAGGGCATTGTGAATAATTCCATATTAATCACTTGGTACTTAACATAATATGCAGTTTAAAACAGAGTATATTATAGTATATGTGTGTGTATGTGTGTGTGTGACCCGAGAGTTTTACACTACAACCTTTTCGGTAGGAAGTGAGAAAAATTGTAAACTCAAAATAAATAATTATGACGACAGGAATACCATAAAAAAGTTGCTTTAAAATTATTCCGATCATAACAACTAGAATTCGTATGAGTAATAAGTAGGTAGTACTTAGGCACAGACTTATAGAATGTAACAAGTACTGTAACACCCGAATGGGTGGTTAACTCGTAAGACATAATATTATGTACATTAATTGTAGTGTAATTGAATTTGAGTAAGTACACTAGAATAAAAATAGACTAAAACCTAAAAGACCTACTCTAAAAATTCGTTTGGCTTGCTACTTCCTTATTTAAGTAATTGATAACAGAAAGTTATTGGGACAGATTAATATTTAAAAAAAAAAACATAAACACTCACGCATGTCACCCAGAGGGGTAGGCGTGTGTATACGGACTTCCACTAGGCACGATCCTGACACACCTCTTTCACCTCCTTTACATCCGTATATCTACGCATACACGGTCGTCGGTTAAGGGTATTCCTAATGTGGCCTGTTTTCAAAATATCGCCAATTTGGTCGATGAATCTTCTTCTAGGGCGTCCCTTCCCGACTCTTCCGTTCACATCTGTAATATTAATTAGCTTTGTCACAATTTCCACGTTCATTCTTTCTACATGACCAAACCACCAGTTCAATATCTGTCCCAAAAATTTTACTTTTGCTCAGTAACCTGAGTATCCATTGAAACCAGTCAGTTGTGGCATATCCTTATTTCTTCTCGAGATATGCGACATATAAATTGCACACAGACATTCTCCAAAAAACTATAGCTTCCGACTATCGCGACCTTAAACTTGGTGACAATATTATTATGACAAAACTTGGACATTGGGAAAATTGTGTCCATTACAATAATTTGCTTATAGGAATTTAATTACAACAAACTACACGTACAACTACAGAACTCTAACCGTCCGTGTGTCAGATTGTTTGTCCGGGTCAATTATCGGAATGGCTCAACCAATTGTGACAGAACTTTACAAACTGATGACTGACGCCATGAAGATCCATGCTGCATTTTATCCGTAAAACTTAAGATATGTTTTTGAATGGAAAACGATAGATTTATAAAGTAAATAGTCTTATTATTTTATAGATCCTAACACGTTTTTCAGGTCGCTCGTGTAATTTTAAAAGACTAGACATCACTATTGTTGTATAATTCAACCAGCCCTGATTCGTCTGTCCTTGGAAGTGTTCTATGTCCTATGATAACCTGACACGTAAATAAGTTTTTGCATGTACAACTTAAATATATTACGTACTTATGATGATAAGGTTACATTAATTTGAATAGTTGTATAAATTGTGATAGCACTAATACTCGTATAAAGACAAAATTTACATATTTTAATAGTTAGTTAAAGTTTAGTTAAACAAGAGTTTTAATTATTTATTATTGCTTAGGCTCCATTACACTTCAGACTGTGTTTCGATTTTTATGCTCTGAATGTAGATATCAGAAGCTCTTGTTTTCATGAAATAATATCCTCCAGAAGAATTTCGATCACGGCGGCCAATCTCAACGGGGACTGGTCTTCTGCGCAGGACCGGATTGTAGTGGCCGAGTGTATGTGCAAGCACAGGTGCACTCCCATAGTCCGATGGGACGGTCATTCGAAGCGACCGTAGAGAGGTCAGGCGCAGGACCAACGGCTTTATGTACTTTTCGAGGCGTGGGGGTGAGACACCGACAACTTCCTGCTTCAAGACTGCTACTGAGAATATCTTGAAAGACAAACCCTATAACTCTTTTTGATCCGACTCGGAATTCAAACCCGGGAACTCATGTTCGGCATCTACGTTTACCACTAGACCAACGAGGCAGCCAATAAGCGTATAATAATAATGTCTACACAATAAAACATTTTTAATAGTATGAAAAAGCATTGAGTATTTTTGCCATCAAGAACCAATATAGTAATATGTTGAGATTACGTAATTTTAAAGGCTGCCGTAAAAACCCTTCCGTAGTTTATCACTTGCCTATAAAGTTGTTTTTGTTTTAATTTATAAGTGATATTAATAATTGTGTTTATGTGTTTTCATTGCTTTGACTTGGCTTCGACTCATAGGTAGTCGAAATCACTACACATTATTCGTGCTCTCGCAAATGAATTACCATTACCACTTTAGCCTATTCAAGTCCACTGTTGAACGTAGGCCTCCCCCATAGATTGCCTCGTAGGTGGAATATTTGCTAGTTGCCACGGTTGGAAAGTGATTTCGTTGTTAGGACGACGCTGCTGCCCGTCCCCTGACTTGCTCTATCGCCACTTGCGATACCCACGGGATGATATCAAGTAGTGGATATTCTTACACCGCCACTACATGGTAAGCGGAACAAAACGTGGTGATGGATTGCTTGATACTACACTGCAAAATGTAATAAAACGTTGAAAATAGTAAAGTATGTATTAAGAATAACTTCATACAAACATTAACAAGAAATTAATCCTTTATTACTATACAAATAACTTCTAAAATGCAACGCGTCAAGGTTTGCCATTATAAAACTGGGAGCTAACGAGACGAAAATATAAGTACCTATCTATTAAACCATACAACGCAACGTTGCCATAGAATATAAAGTACCTTTGACCGCCTCCCACTTTTAACACGATAATTAGACTATGTAAGACATCCATTATAAGCTTTACATTATTGTGTACTGTACGCACTTAATCGAAGCAGCAGTGCACATAACGACAGATCATTTTAACATATTAAGAGTGTTGCTATGTATAAAGTTCCTCGGCTGTCCGAACACGTGAGGCGGCCGATCTAAACAAACAGATGTTGTAGAACTAAAATTAGTGGCAACTCTGTTAATGACGTTTGCGTTTTGAGCTTTTTATGGACTTATTTTTCGCCAAACATATGTATGGATATAAAGAAGGAATATTATATAATAAAATTTAACTGTTAAGGTAAAAAATATCACATCTAATTAAGACAAAACAAGGGATGAAATGTAACTATTTGGACAACATTGATATTCCCTGGTCAATTACAAAAATATTGTGTAACGTACACTAAATAAACGTAAGTAGGTTTTTTGGAATAGGTTAAAAAGAGCGACTAGACTCGAGTTAATCGTGTACTGGTGAACGATAATCCACTATCCCATATCAGGGCAGGAGTAAAAAACTGCGATTTCCCAACCGTCTACCAAGTTTGGCATCCATGCGTAATGTCCAATGCCCCTATTTTTTATCTATTGATTTGTCTCTCAGAGAACTTTTAGAACCGTTTACTATTCAATAGATTTAATGACATTATTGTCGATATAGACAGTACCTACGTCAGTAAGACTCTTGTTCTGTCTAAGAGTTTCATTGTCATTACGTAAGGTACCTATAATAATTTGAACACACATCTGATGTACAAAACGCTAAAGCATGTTAATCACGTTGATGGCTGTATGACTTGCCTTGCCGTAAATATATAAGAATAATAGGTACGCAAAACTAATAGTATTGTTTCTACGCTTAGGTCTAAGTTTCTACGCAACTATTATTAGTTGAATATCGACCGCAGGCGATACTATACCTAGATCGGAGCCAAATTTTTGCTGTAAATTTCGGTATGCAAGTAACATGGGTTCGATCCCCACCGGCACTAATGAAATTGTTTATTACAATTTTAAGTGCTGATTCACCATCTGCTCGACGTTGAATGAAAACAGCGTGAAGAACCTGGCGTGTCGGAAAATTTGAAACATTTCAAAAACGTTAACTTATAAATGAGAGAAACCCAGCAGAAGAACTTAATAAGTTTTAACTTTGATTATAACGAAAACATTAACGGTTTTAGATATACAATGTAAGAACGCATTTAAGAGACGAAATTGTGGACAATGTTTCTAAGAATCAATACATCAAAGAAGCGTCCAAGAATTCGTCGCTATTTCCTGTATTTATTTGTTTCGGCTTCACAGTTTATGAAAGATGATCTGCGTTTACAAATACTAAGAACATGTGCATCACGAAATTGTCATAATGCATGACACATTAAATAATTCATTTGTAGCGGCATAAGATAATCAACTACCGTACATCACGTAGGTTTCGTAAGGAGCGACAGAGGGAGATTAGGCAAGATATAGGCAGCAGCATCTTTTTTGGTGAGATGTAAAAACAATCACAGACTGCCGTCGCCAAACCGTCTGCCCAGCGCGACGACCAGGACAACTATATCCCTGTGAGGCAATCTATGCAGGGGGCTATGTTCAGAGATATCTTCTTTTGATACGCTGTCACATGATCATGATAATGATGAACAAGATAATGTTTTTTGGAAAGTTTTTATTTTATAATTGCGGCACTAATATTTTTTTGACCTGTCTAGTCAACCTAATTTTTATTTCAGGTAGTTTTTTAGTTAGTTTTCTTAATTGGTCGGTACGATGGCAATGCAACACAGAAATAGAAAATGTTTTTAATCAAAATAGATCAATAATACATATTGAACTCTTTTTACAACTGGTTCGGAAAATACCTCCGAGAAAAACCAGCAAGAATACCAGTCGGACATAATATTAAAAAAAATGTGTTACACAACTACAAAAATAAATTAGACATAGTTTTGTAATGATCACCTTATATCCAGTGGTTATTATCATACATAAACTTATTAATAGTAAATAACCGTATTATTTAAATTTACGGGGGGGGGGGAGGATAAATTTTACTGACTATGGAGTCGAGTATCTGGTGACTATTGGTTTGTGTTTGTTCCTAGTGCTTATCTATATGTTTGAGTACATACTTACATTACATTTTGCTATAAATGTATTGAGAGGTCGCGGCTAATTTTTTAATTTCCTTAGATTTTTATCTTTGTGACTCTTTAACTTTTAAACCGTAGATTGCTTTTATAGCCCTCTTCTGCAAATATTATTAGAAGTGAGGACTAAAATGAAATGCCTCATTTCCAGTAAAAAGGTTTTTTGCACACACCATACGAAAAACAGCTGTATTAAGTTGCTATTTTACACTGGTATTTTGAGAGACCAGGACTCTGTCTTGTTACATTTATTAGAGGTGGTCTATGGTCAGTGGATTTGTCGAAAGGGCTGTAATGATGATGTAAGTAAGAATTTATATATTCTTATCTAGAATGAAAACGTAAATATTTTCGAATATCCAACGTGTGAAAAACAATACCATATTATATTCATAGCCGTAGGTCAAATAGCTTTGATCTTGATACGAGAAGCATGACGCAATCTCACACAGCTATTGACAGTTGATCACGTCCTTTAGTCTGTAATATATTTCACATAAAGCCCATAATCCGATACAACGACGTACGAAAATTTGGCGTTCACTGTACTCACTTGTTCCTAAGACTGATGGATTTTGTTAGCTATGAGTTACCGCGTGACTTCGTTCTAAACAACTGGTGACAATGAACTGGTGAGAAGTAGAAAATACATGTCGAAATACGTTTGTTTTAATTATTTTACTAATAACCTAATCAAACGTAACTCGACTGCCGAAGAAAGAACGCAGTAATTGGTAAGTTTTGTACGTAAGTAAAGGAATTTTTATGTTACATTGAAAATGTTCTAGATGTTATTACTTTATATCTTTTTTTAAGCGTTACCCTCACACTAAGTTTTTCTCCTGTATCTCGGAGGCAGTTTACAAACATAAATTGCTCAAGGACAAACATCCAGTTCCGGAAAAATCGTTTGTAGGCCATACAAATACTTCGGGATACGAACTCGCGGATCAGCGCCACAGTTCAGTGCTTAGCCATTGCGCCACGGATTAAATATAAAAATCTAAGTACGGAAAGTAATAAAATAAACATAAAATTCTCTGAAAATAAGCAGCTAAAATCCTTAAACCGACTCAAATGTCAAATCGACATCAATTTGGTAAAGATTTTTGTGGATTAGGTTATGCTAGGGCGGCGCTTCTTTTGATTTAAAATCAGAAGTGCTGTTTTTCGGATAGACGGAGATGTCTGTTAAAAAAAGATTGGGTGTATGTCAAAAAAAAAGAATATTAATTTGGTTGTTTGTTCATTTTCTATAGCCTTGCGTTCTTATACCAATATAAAACCGATGCGACGAACAAACTAACAGTACATCTGATGGTAAGTGGTTACAGCAGTCTGTGGACAACTGCATCAATTGCAAGCCGATGAGGCTACTGATATCACTTCTGAGGGCTAAGGTAGAATACCATACAGCCTGTTGTTATACTAGTTCTCTACATCCCTCGGAACAGAATTCAGAAGGGCAGGCACTGCTAAGTGGTGGGAGATATAGTAGTAATTAATTAATTTCTTTTTATTAATTATGGTAAAATTAATTTGCAGAAACGGAGTGTCCTTAAAACCGCTGCGGCTCTAAAACTTTTGACGTTTTCAATCCTTACTTAGGTTTCTCTTCTACTGTTACCGTTAAAGCCTATTAAAATCCACAGCTGAGCATAGGTCTCCACCATTACCTCATATGAGGGATATTTGCCATAGTTGCCACGCTTGGCTAGCGGGTTGGCAACCGCAGATAATTTTTTAATATTTGTTTTTAAAGTTGCGAGACGAACCTGCCAAGCGTGGGTATTACGACAAATATTACACACAACTGGTGATACAGCTGGTAAGGAATACGACGAGAACACAGAGTTCTTGTCATACGCATGTAGCTGAGAATTAACATCAATCCTACAGGAAGTATGCAGCCTACCTAATTGATTTAAAAGACCACAGATTCTGGCAAGAGGTCCTCTTTATTAAAATTTAAAAACAAAAACAGCCCGATTTCAAAGGAGACATTTGCTTTGAATTAAGTAATTAATAAAATCAAATAAAAAGCAAAATAAATGATCGAAAGTGTAGAAAATTAAAAAATATTCGAAACTATGACATCAAGACGTCTAACGCCTCAGTCCTCATCGTAAATCCAGAACGGGACATAGGGAATTGGAAATAATTTTAACTCAGAGCGATAAAATCCGTCCGTGTTTACTTTTTAGTGTTCATGAAATCATTATTTCATCATTACTAAATCATTAATTTCTTACAGACTACTGCATCATTTGCAATTGTGACAAGCGACTGACGTATTCCCGAATAAAATGACTATAATTTCAGAGACACGACATTTACAGTACAAATTATATTAAATCTTCTTCTCTCTCTTCTACCTTTTTTTGTAGAATAAGGGCGACGCACGAGCACACAGTGTACTTGATGGTAAGTAGATGCGATGGCCCATAGACATCTACATTTATCCTCGATTAAGAATCAAAACGCAGATGCGTTTTCACCCCTGAGAACTAAGATGGAATGCCTCGTTTCCGGTAAAAAATGGTCTCCAGATCTTTACTCTCATACGAAACATAGCAGTAGTAAGCTGCTATTTTACGCTGGTATTCTGTGCGAGCTTGGTCCTTTCTCCGTGGGGCCGACTCATTCGTGCTACAACCATAATATAGCTGCAGCGAGGCTAGCCGAAGTTATCCAGGGTCGACACCACGTGTTCCTCTTCCTGTCGTCTCCATAAACCGTCATCGTTTCACTCAGTCCTTTTTTACGCATTTCATCCTTAATATAGTCATTCCGTAATATCTTAGGATTGGAAGGGAGAGGCTTCCCGATGTCATAGCTAAAAAATTTCTTGTTACATGGTTTACTTCCCTTCGCATAATATGCCGAGTCCACGCTGGCCTATCGCTTCTCGACTTTGAAAGTGCCTCTTATATCTTGAATACGAAACAAATTCATCCCTTTCATGAATATAAACAGATACAAAAATCTTGTCTAACGCCCACGTCACGGTTATAGCAGTAGTTGTCGGAAAGTTGGAAGTTGGTTAAGGAAGTCCACCTATATCAAGAGGTCAACCGAGGAATAAAACCCGAATGGGTCGCGTTCGATAAATTACGACAAACGTTCGAGTTCCTTCGTCCGCGACCTGGTTGCTCAGAGGCAAGCGCTCGCTCCCACTACGCGGGCAGCCCGGGTTGTATCCACGCGTGACCAATGAGAAACCATCACGCCTAAGAAATAATAATATGCTAAGTACATATTGTTTAGTCCGCCTACAAGCTTTGGAGCATTGTGGCAGACTAATTGCCCTATAATTCCTTTCAGGAATAAGTATAGACCTGTGCCCAGCCCAACATAAACTGCAACTTTACTTTTTAACTTTACTTGTGTCCTAAAAGCCTTAAAATAAAAGTGTACAACGATGTGAGTGAGTGCATACGACCAGTGATGACTTGCCGAAAATAAATGTGATTCTTCATCACTAGGCGTACGAAGAAGCTTAAAATAAATCAGCAAGCTATGTAGAGGGAAATTCTTTTTACAGGAACTTTTTAAGGGTAACAAACCAGCACACAATCTACCCTTAGACCAATGGTCCAAGAGCCTACCTGATGGTAAGAGGTGGCCCATAGATATCTACATCTATCCTCAATTACAATTCAAAATGCAAATACGTTGTCACCTGTGAGGGCTAACATGGAATGCTTCGTTTCCAGTAAAAAGGATCTCCGATTCTCTAAACTCACCATACGAAACACAGCAGCATTAAGTTGCTATTTTACGCAGGTATTCTGTGAGAGCGTGGTCCTTCCCCGGTCGAGCTGACCCACTCGTGCTACAACTATACAATAATATAGCTGCAGCATGGCTCTACCACTCCAAAACTACCACAACCACTTCAGTGGTAGTCTCATGCTGGCAAGCGCAATGTTCCCCTAATAAATGGAGTCACAATCTGATGAGATATACTTTATTGTATACAATATGTGAAAACTAATTCATAAAATTATACTTAATTGCAAAATAAACTATAAACATTTAGAAAGTTAATTGTTTAGATTGGCAACTAAAAATTCAAAACTATTGTTACATAACCTACGAAACGAAATTCCCTCTTTGCTATTTTTAACTAATTAAATAATAAGGTCATCATCTCGTTGATTACCGAGCTATTGATATACAATTGCTGGTGTTTTAAATTAATCTTCTGATATGTATCTTAATCTTAGTTTATAAAAATCTCGTGTCACGATGTTCGTTTTTAAACAACCGATTTTAAAGAATTTTTTTAAAAGTGTATATATTTCTCCAACTTGACGGATAGGAAAGTGTTACCAATAAGTGACCCACAATATTTTTATTACAAATTTAAGGATTTTTATAGGACAAAGGGTCGTAGGAGAGGGTAGAACAACGTTTGTCTGGCCAACTTTAAATCATCTTAAAATATTCTTTGTATTGTTTCTTATACAATTTTATAAATTCGAAGAACGATAAAGCATTTTTGGTAATTATAGTTTATAGTAATTACTGCTATTTAACTACTTTGTTTTTCTTTAATAGTGGTGATTTATTTCGTCATGTAGAAGGGTGGGGCAACCCTACTGCCGACGCGAGTGGGTGATGCAACTTACGGAGTTTTGCACGTGGCGAGTCGCGTCTGACGCAACGATCAGTTTGTATCGCTCATGTTTTTTGGTGTAATTTTCCTTTGAGTGAAATTTTTGGCATATATTACAATACGTTGAATAAGGTTGAATTAATTTGACTCATATTTTGATGGCGTTCTAGAAAACATAATGACTTCGTGTTTTGAGAAAAATATTTTTTTTTTATAATAACTGTTTGGTTTAATCTGTGTATCAATACGTGATATATCTTTTATTTTTGCTTTTTTTAATTTAGTATGTGTACGTCTATTTCTGGCAAGTAGGTGTACTCTCGTTTTTTTTTTAAAGAAAGCCATTTAGTCGTGCTACATTTTTAATTTAAAATTGTAACAAGTTACAACAATTTACTGAATATTTTTACAATGTTATTTATCTATATTTGCACATGCTATGTTAGAGAACGCTTTAAACCTTGTTTTAATTTTCCATCCTATATTTGTATCCTTATTCGTGCAAATAAATAAATAACTTGAATTTTTTTATTACATGTATATTTTCACCCAACTGCGGCGCAGCTCAATAAGCACTCTTAAGTGGTTGATATTCTGACTTTGGGAGGATACATAAATATAATTTATACATTATATTGTGTATCCGCCCATGCTTATCAAACGCCAGATTGTAGTTTTCTATGGAAAGAAACTCAGAAGTCTGTATAAAAATATTACGCACGAACCCAGCCCACATCCCCTATAAACCATGGTATCTTCATATTCAGAAATGATTCTAAACATATCACATTGTTATATGAAGGACTAGATTAGAAAATACTTGTTCACCTGTATTTTTAAGAATTAGCTCCGCATGCATATCTTATTCCGTTTTAGGTAATTCTTTAGCTCGTTCTACAAAATTTGACCTGAACAGAGTGCAAGCGTACTCCATAAGATATTTAGATAAAGAACAGCGTAATCAGTTAAGTAAATGTTGATATATACAAACGAACTAAAGTTTTTTCGCAGTTTTATCAACTTAATAAATTCGATTAACTATTAATTAATCGTTATATCTTATCTTTTCATGCAAAATTTTTAAAATTTAATAGCTTCCATTCTCATAGTGCATGTTACACTAGATAATATACTTTGATGGATGAATTTGTACGGAGCGTTGGCAAACGAGCACGCGGCTCAACTGATCGTAAGTTTTTTTTGCGCCCGAAGCAATTAAGGGCAACCCTCCGGTAACGGGGGAGGGAGGTAGAGAATGCTCATAGCATACCACGCAGCCGGCTACGTGGTTATGTGGAGACTTTTACCCATTAAACTCCTTTCACCTTTTGGGATTCCTCACTTCACCTTTTGGGATTGGCTTACCGATCTGACAAGAGATCTTTAACGGATGTGCGACCCCCCTTGGCATAAAGGGGGGCGCAATGATCGTAAGTGGTTACTGTCGCTTATAAACAACTGAAACACAAGAGGAATCACAGGTGCATTGCCGGCGTTCATAGCGGCGGCGTTTAAATAGATCTTTTCTTGAAGGTCCCTATTTTTTTTTAAGGAATAAGGTTGACAAGCGTGTACACCGTCACTCTGATGGTACTCGAAAGTGAATGCTGCGGTCATTTAAAGTTAAAAGTTAAAGTTACAGCCTATATACGTCCCACTTCTGGGCACAGGCCTCCTCTCATTGCTGATAGGGTTTTAGAGCAAGGAAGCGTCAGCCGCGCTGCTCCAATGCGTGTTGGCGAACTTCATATGTCTTCGAAATATTTTTTCCTTCACCGCCGAGCACGTGGTAAATCAGCACCTATAAAATTGCAGCTAACAATTTCATTGGTGCCGGCGGGGATCGAAACCGGTTTGCTCGCGTACTGTGAAATTTACAGCGAGCGCTAACCATCTGAGCTACCACGGCTCTCTTGATGAATGATTGTGGTCATTTACAATTATCCAACTCATTACTAAGCCTTTGTGTACGGAGGCGTCATTAATGTTTTAATCAGAGTCTTTCACTGAAACGACGTTTTCCTAACTAGAATTTACGTGGTAGAATCTAACGTGGTAAAGCTGTACCGGAACTATATAAGCAGTATAGTTTTAGCACGAATGCGTCGGTTCGACCACGTCCTCGCAGAATACCAGCGTAAAATAGCAGCTCAACGCTGCTGTATTTTGTATGTTGAGTGTAGAGCACCGGAGAACCTTTTCACCGGAAACGGGGCATTCCATCTTAGTCCTCATGGGTGACAATGCCTCTTCATTTTGATTCGTAATCGACGATAGATGTAGATGACTATGGGCCATAGCAACCACTTACCATCAGTGGGGCTGTGTGTCACTTAGATGCTATTAAAATAAGCCGCATCTGTTGTATACGACTGCACGCCAGGTCAGTCAATGTTATCAGACGTTTGTTATCACAAGGGAGTGGCGGTTACGACCGGACCGCGGTCTGACACGGGCTACAGACGAGATAAGAAGCGAAATAAATTTCCTCATTTTTATATTGATCTGCAAATTAATAATTATTGCAAAGAGATAATTAGTTATTGAAGTATTTTTTTATAGCAAACGAGCAGATGGTATGGCTGATATCGCCAGTTTTGTCGCGATGTGCGATGGTGAAATTGTGCGGCTGGAATTAGTCTGAACAATTTCTGAGAGCACTCTCCGTGGTAGATGCAATAAAATACGCAAAGAGATGTAACATCTCTTCGCAATGCCAGTGACTTAAGCCGATAGTAAAGAGCTCGGTCGCTGGATGCGATCAAATGGAAGGAGCTGGCACTGATGAGCCCCGGCCCGGAGATGGGAACAGTATTCATTGTGCGGCCGAACCTGCGCCTTGTAAGGTTGCAGGCGGTAAGCCGGTATAAAATACTGTCCCGCTCTGCTGAGCACGCCAAGCTTTTTAGAGGCCAATTGGGCTTCTCTTCCAAGTGACCACGAAACTGCACGTCACTCGATATGTCGACGCCGAGGATTTCGATACTGGCTGAGGCAACAAGGGGAGTGCCTTGAAACTGTGGAGATACGACAAAGGGGTTCTTTTTAGCGGTTAACGCGCAAACTTGTCTATTCTGAAGGTTAAACTGGACTTGATTTAGTCGCCCTCAATCCAAAGACTTGAATTCAGACACAAGTTTGTCCCAGTACTCAGAGACCTTTTCCCAAGAAATATTGACATGGCCGGTGTACAGAGCATCACCAGTGCTGTCATCCGCATAGCAATGAATGTTACCAGTTTGCAACATATTATTGATATGCAGAATAAATATTGGTGGTAGGTGATAGCACGTAGCCTTGTGGAACGCCAGCATTAATAGGCTTATAATCGGAGCATGCACCGTCTACAACGACCTTGATGCTCCGATCTGCAGGAAATCTGGTGATCCAATTGCACAATTTCTCGGCAAGCCCATAGGAAGGGAGCTTCGAAAGAAGCACTTTGTGCCATACTCGATCGAAGGTCTTCGCAATGTCTAAACTAACAGCTAATGCCTCCCCCGTGGACTCTAGTGCCTCCGCCCATCGATGAGTCAGGTAGACCAGAAGATCACCAGCTGATCGACCACGACGAAAACCGTATTGGCTGTCACTAATCAGCTGGTGATCCTCAAGGTACCGCATGAGCTGGCAGTTTATAATAGATTCCATTATTTTGGAGAACAAGGAGGTGATGGCGATAGGCCTGCAGTTTGACGGATCTGAGCGGTCGCCTTTTTAAGGGATCGGGTATATATTTTCTCCTTACAATTATAAAATATATTTATATATATATAATACATTAAATTTTATAATTGTAAAGAGTATATTCTATCAGAGAGGTCTGTTCCCAGAAGTATCACTTGAAGAGGATGATATTTAATGTTATAGCCGTACCAGCTGATACCCGCTAGGCGCACAATAATATTTTATTGCGGAACCTGGATGTAAAATATCAAGAAGTTTTTTTTTTGATAGGACTATCGTAACATCCCTATAAAGTACCAAATATTTTGTAATACTTTGAGATTTAAGAAACCTGTAAAGTTTTTGAAATTAACATGAAGTTATTTAGTCAGGGTTAAGTAATTTTTTTTTTCAAGTTGAAATCGAATAGAAATATCTCTCAAGCAGAAATTTTAATTTTGTGAGCTAAATCTGAGCTACTAGTACTTAGAATTTTGGTGTTTAGTGTTTTTACAGACGAACACACATGCTAGCAATAATACTAACAAAAAAAATCTCTAAGAGTTACTTCACAGAAAAAGTTATAGCTATAACTGTCCAAAATTTACAAAAAAAACTGAAAATGTAATAAAATAATTCATATCTCGAAAACTCCAAAAAATCGCGCAACATACATGGGGTCCAATCGATAGTTATTGGTGTCCCCAGACCACAGACTTTCGCTGGTACGGGTTTCCTGGGACAGCCTGTATACATATTGTAAATTAACCAATACTAAATGCTCAGTGGTACTCAACTTGGAAATACAAATATCAATAGCAGATATATTGGTTGTTGCAATTCTATTTTTCAAGATTATAGAATAACAGTGCAACATATTTTGGATTTAGTAATGTTTGCTTTAACTATTGTACTTCTTCACAATCTTATAACACAATAATTCACAACCTTATGCTATAGGCCAGGGAGCCAATGGCATGCGGCCATTGATGGCACGCGACACAATATTTTGGGCACGCTACGGATCACAAACTTCACTATGAAGTATTATATTACGAACGAATGTGAGTGATCCTACGCTACGGAGTGTGCGGCGTGATGCGCGGGGCAACGGCGGTGGCGGTAGCGGGCGGGAAGCGCGCTCGTTTTGTTAGTTACATCGTGGACTACCATTGCTAATAGCGCATAGTTTGTTTCATCATTATCATCATCATTACAGCCCTTCACAAGTCCAAGCCTCCCCCAAGGAATGCATAGTTTGTTTACGCATAGCATAATACATAGGCTGCACTAAAAGTATCGGGAATGGAATATTTCCACTGTTCCTGTCATATTAAAATCTTTTTAATTGAA
>DWHP01000483.1:0-19776 GCA_018247895.1 Parnassius honrathi
ATATAAATATTTATATAAATACTAGCTGAAATATAAAAATTTACATAGAAACGTTTCATGACTGATGTTTTATAATGGTTAATATAACTTTTAACTGTTAAAATAACCAGTTATTTTTTACGAAACCATATTTAACAACATTTTATTAAAATTATCATATTATCCAATCCATTCACAGCAATCCACAATAGTAATCCACGTTTTCAAAACATATCTAACGAGTTATATTAAATTATTGTATATTCGGCCATCTAGCGTCTATTTTATGTACCACCTCGAGAATCATTCAAGTTTTGTTCGAAAAAATGACTTTACGTATACAATTAAGTAAATGGCGTTATTACAAAGCAATTTTACTCGCAATTCTCTTCTTCTACTGCGTATGAACCGCACACATCATTGCACTGTATCGTTCAATTTGTCCATTTGCTCGTGGTGCAGCTACTGCGCTGAGGACATATTTAATTCCTAAAGACTGAATTTCCGAAACTCTGTAGAAGTGAAACTAGTGCAGAAACGACAAAATAGTAACAACAACATTTGTCTGTATACTGTGTCCGATGGCAGCTTCGTTAGTGATTGCCCTATGAGTACATCTATTTTTAATAAATCGTCCCTGACTACATATGTTTCGACTACTTAAATCAATATAACCCAATGGTTTGGTGTCATTTACTTTGATGAGTTTAAAATAATTACTATCTTCTGTTTCATCCCTATTAATTTGTAAAACTCTTTTGAAATCTGATTCGTTGTTGTCATGCCAACATCACAATAACCTCAACGTCACTAAGCCCCAACAACAAGTAGGTATTTAATTACTTGTTGTTGGGGTTTAGTGACGCTGAGGTGCCGAAAATGTCGGGCTTTATGTCCCTATCCTTCAACATTTGTTGCATCGGAGTACCTATTGGTTTTGGGCACACCTGTACTGTGTAGCTCTAATTCTGAATAATTAAAACAGCGCGTGTATTTAAATCTATTGCTGACAAAATGAGGGCCAGGTTTGAGAACAACATTGATACAGTCTCTTGAATCAAAATTAGGCCTAGTGCCGTGTACTAGTTTCCGTATATGATTTTCTTTTATATGGTTTTCTTTGAAATGCCACGTATGTCAAAAGCTGGGATGGTCTCTTTACACTTAATCTCTGCGCATATGGGCGTGTTATTGTCGTAGATTCCATTAATGATGCAATTGTTGGCGTGACTGCCGATTATTCTACACATTTTGACAAGCCGTATTTTATCGTGAAAGTACTCCTTCAATGATTTGTCTCTTTTGTTTTTCCTATCCAGCATTTCGTACGATCGATCGGCATAATTACGATCATCGGAATGCCACGGAACTTAGACCCTGATACCATATTTTCGTAGAACCAGTTTTCTTTGGAATATCATGATAGATAGTTTATTTCTTATTCCACCCATAGATATCTGCCGTGTCGTTAGCGTTTCGAATCTAGTCAATTGCCCTTTGAGAATTTCCATCTGGACCAAATTCATTGACAACATTTTTTGCGCCCTCGAACGTGCTGCTATTCCTACTACTAAATAGTTTAGCAAATTTTGTAATACCAGCTGCCCTATGTCCGACAGGTAATTTTGTCCTTTCTTTATAATTAAGCGGTCCTTTTAAAGATCTTTTCATTTCTTATTTTTATTTACACTTAATCTAGCCCCTTTTCGGGATTTTCTCGTCTTAGGGCTAGCGCATACGTACAAGTACAACTATTAGTTGAACAAGTGTTTTGTTGTGTATCACATGTTTAAGGAATATATTAAAGCGCACATACTCTCAACTCGATAGTTGCTCGACAAAAAAGGCAAAAAGCTGCATTGATTTGTTTTTTATTTTGATCAAAAGCTCAATTTGTACTGCATCGTATTGATGTGCGCATACCATGGACATGGATAGTCGATCCGCGAGCTAGATGCGTAATATCCTCTTATGCCTCATTTACATTCAGCCCCTGCCACTGCTCCTCGTGCTACCGGTCATACTTCGCTAAATACTGTCGTAGCAGAATCGAGAGAAGTGTGTATTTACATTCTGCCCTACCCTTCACATCGCTTTCGACTTCCGACTATGGCAGACGTCGAAATAAATACAGCGTCCGCGCTGCGTCTTCCTGTACTTAATACAAAATTATGTTAATAATTCAAAAAGATATCAAATTTAAAAGAAGATAGATAGATACAAAAATTATTTGCTTAAAAACATGGTACGTAAGATGATCAATGACGTTGAACTGTCATGTTTTGCCATAATTGGCATGCAAAAATGATATGGAATACAGCTAATTACACAAACCCGATGTTACATCTTAAAATTATTTCTTTGCTTAAAAGTTTGGTACAAACATTCTTTTTGAATTCAAATATTATGTACAATTAAATACTTATACAGATCCACTCTATTTGAATTCTTATACAATAAATTGTTTATAAACTATTACATTATTGCTTTGAGTTTTACATAAATAATATTAAATAATGTATGAGATTAGTTAAGCTATCATTATTTTAATAATTACACTACAGTATAAATTAATTCATAATTTTAGTTACAATAAAATTATAATTTACAAATCTCAGGCTATTATGCGAATATTACCATTTAACTTAATATTTTATTTTTTATTTTAGTAAATAAATAATCAATATGAGTTATTAATTGTTTTTAGAAACAAAATGTCAAAAAAAATCAAAAAATCTTTATTTCATAACACAGTGGTTCGTAATTGTAAACAGAGTTTGGGACCATCCTTTTAAGTAATAATAATACTTGTGCCAGATGGCCCCGCTCTTCCTTACTTTAATATATCTCTAAATGTGTTTGTGTAGACAACTTGGAGTGAAAAACAAGGCAAAACAACAATCAATTTTCAATTTACGTATTACCTGAACTAGATTAATTCTGAATTAAAGAAAAGCATAAGCGCGTGTTTGCGCGAGCGCGCGCCCGCATGTGTGTGTTTGCGTGTGTGTGTGTGTGTGTGTGTTTGTGTACATATACATGTGTATTGTGTGAGTGTGAATGTGTAAGTGCGTATAAAATGTCACAGTTCTCGTTCACCAAAACCTATTTCGACATATCAACATAAAAAATATAAAATTACGTCATTTTGCATATTGCAATAAACATTCTGTGTCGTTATATGCTTTAGTATATAAATACTTTGTAACTATTTATTTACATTTGTACGTGTTCAACTGATATATATCCAAATCTTTCTTCAGTCTATCGTAGAGATGAACAGATTGCGATAGGGACTGACGCTGAGCAAATTTGGTTTTTACGTATCTAGTTACTGCTACCCTATCTTTTCTTCTTCTTGTCATTATTTCTAAGTTAAAAGGCAAAGATTTGTGTGTCCGTTAAATTATTGATAGGATATGTATCTGTTTTATTGAAAGAAGCTCACTCAACTTGTAAAGTTCTTCAGTTGGAAAACTAAATGGTTTCAATTACATAACCTTGAGTAGACAACGCTGACTTCTTTCGATTTCTAATAATTTTGTTTTAGCTGCACCTCCCCAGACTGAGATACAGTACCCTATTATGGATTGTGCCAATGCAGTATATATTTGGTTTAGTAGTTTTTAGGAGGTGATACGTCCTAGTTTCCTAAATATCCAAATTAATTTCCGTATCCTATTACTCGTATATTCAACTTGGGAGTGCCAGTTCAAGTGTTGGTCCAGAACAACCCCCAAATACTTTATAGATGCAACCCTATCGATAACTGTACACTTACAGTTATAACTATTAGAAATGCCACAATAATGTATTTTAAACCATTATTATAATTAGGTTGCGTTCTATTATTAATCGTAAAGCATACATATTTAGTTTTTGCAATATTTAAGGAAAGAAGGTTACTCTCGAGCCATTTTGAAACTATTAATAGATCAGATTCAGCATTTCTAAATACCGAGTTCCAATTCTTTCCCGTAAAAACTATTGCGGTGTCATCGGCATAAGAAAATACTCGACCATCGAATAAATTTAGGTTAGTTAATGTATTGATATAAATAAGGAATAATGTAGGAACTAGTACACTGGTACAAGGTAAGCGGTGATTCCTCACTAATGTAGTTACCTCTCTTTACTTGTTGCTTACGTCCCCTCAGGTAATCCTTGAATAAATTCAACGGAATGCCCCTTGGATCGAAGAAGAAACAGTGTCAAAGGATTTCTTAAGGTCCAAAAATATAGCCAAATATTTACGGCCTTGATCTAGTTGTTCAGTAATATGAGATGTTAGCGCTCCAACTGCATCTTCTGTCGACTTACCGCGTCTAAACCCAAATTGGTTATCTGCAAGAAGGTTTAAGCTTTCAAGGTAATTGATAAGTCGTTTATTTATTAACTTTTCTATTATTTTAGAAACGGCAGGCAAAACTGAAATGGGCCTGTAGTTATTGATATCATCTATTCTTCCACTCTTGTACAATGAAATCACTAAAGATTTTTTGAGATAAGACGGAAAAATACTCTTTTCGAAGCAGAGATTAGTCAAATTACTTATCACGGGAACTACGAGGGATTTAGACAACTTGAGAAACTGAGTAGAGATATTATCCCAGCCGGGTGCATTATTTGACTTAAGATCTGACAGGATATTTTCAATTTCCAGTGGATCAGTTTGTAATAAGGCAAATATTATCATCATTTGTTTCATCATTTCAATGTGATTTAAGCCTATGTAGGCTGTCAGATTCGGGAGAGGTGTCATATTTTTGAATATTCACAGCAAGCTTTTACCGATGTTTGAAAATCTTCTCTTGAAATTCCTTATTTTGTTCTGTCAAAAAAGTAATGGATTTTCAATATTTTGGTTAGTTTTTTGGATTTCTTTGAGAATGCTTGCTTTTTTTCGAAATTCAAGATTTTGAGAATTCGTAAGCGATGAGAACATGTTTTTCGTTTCTTCTTTTAAATTAGTCAATTCCGAAGTGTAATTTTCATCTCTTCTTATCTTTTTCCGGGCAGTTAAAAAGTTTGGTGCGGTTGTTTGATGTGCAATTTCCACTTCGGTATCTGACAACGATTTGTTTATGGTATCTATTTGCTCAAGATTAGGAGACTATAAGTGAATAGGAGTTAGTTGTATTCTTCAATACGTAGTCGCAAAATGGTGCAAAAAACAGTGCGGCAGCAATGTCCTATGGCAAGCAAGGGGTGGAGTCACGTTTAAGTGGGTTGGACTAAAACACCAAAATGGCCGAAAAGTGCGTATGTAGACAGGCTAAGCGCATACGCAGGTAGGTCTATGACGACATAAAATAGGTCCGCAGAATGGGGACGCGTACTAGGCAATCAGAATATAAGGAGATTTGACACACAGTTTTGCTCACCACCGCACTGCTATTTTTTTCACGTTCTGCACTCCTATTTTTTTTTCTCGAATTATCAACACAGATTTAATTATTTAATTTTAAAATGCAAGGTGTACTCGTTTGTGAGGCTTAAGTTTTACAATCGAGTACACCTTGCGGCGGTCCAGGAGGAAAAGCCATGTCAATGTTCAGTAATACCTTAAACTAAATTTCATATTAATATAATGAATTTGACGAATTTGTAATTAATTATGTACATAGGTATTATATTATCTCAAAAAGAAAATTCGTTTTCGTTGAAGATGATGAATTATGGTTTTTAAAGTCGAAATCTCATATAGTTCTTTCTAATTCCAGCAGTTCTAAAAACTTTATTGTATTTTCATTATTTCACTCGAAAGGCATTTTGGCAGATCGTACTTATTTAATAACAAGACGGCAAGCACGTCCGTTCATCCAGGCGCTTGGCGTGAAGTGAGCCATAGATTACTGAATATATACTAGAGAAAGTGAGCGGTGGAGCACAATGTGAACACTCACTGCCGCTCGCGCTGCCCGTTCTTTGACTTCCGCGCGAAAAATCTTCAGTTTACTGCCAGCTCATGAAGTACCTTGAGGATCACCAGCTGATCAACAATACGGTTTTCGCTGTGATCGATCAGCTGGTGATCTTCTGGTCTACCTAACTCATAGATGGGCGGAGGCAGTAGTGTCCATGGGCGAGGCGTTGGCCGTTAGCTTGCACATTGCGAAGGCCTTCGATCAGGCCGGCAGGTTTGGCATAAAGCGCTTTTTTCGAAATTCCCTTCCTATGGGCTTCCTGAGAAATTGTGCATTGGATTGGAGACGGTGCTAGCCCCGATTACAAGCCTATTAACGCTGGTGTATCACCAACGCAGTTTCTTCTGCATATCAATGATATATTGCAAACCCGCAACATTCATTAATATGCGGATGACAGCATTGGTGATGCTCTGTACACCGGCCGTGTCAAAATTTCTCGGGAAAACGTCTCCGCGTACCGGGACAAACTTGTGCCTGAAGTCGATTCTTTGCAGAACAGATTCTCGGATTGGGGGCGACTAAATCTAGTCCAGTTTCACCCTCAGAAGACACAAGTTTGCGCGTTAACCGCTAAAAAGAACCTCTTTGTCGTATCTCCAGTTTCAAGGCACTGCCCCTGTTGCCTCAGCCAGTATCGGAATCCTCGGCGTCGACATATCGAGTGACGTGCAGTTTCGTGGTCACTTGGAAGAGAAGGCCAAATTGGTCTCTAAAAAGCTTGGTGTGCTCTGCAGTGCGGGACAGTATTTAATGCCGGCACATCGCCTGCAACTTTGCAAGGCGCATGTTCAGCCGCACATGGAATACTGTTCCCATCTCTGGGCTGGGGCTCCCCAGTGTCAGTTCCTTCCACTTGACCGCATCCAATGCAGAGTGGTTCGAATCGTCGACGACCGAGTGCTTTCCGATCGGCTCGATTCGGCGCTGCGAAGAGATGTTGCATCTCTTTGCATTTTCTTTCGCATATACCACGGGGAGTGCTGTAAGGAATTGTTCGGATTAATATCTGCCGCCAAATTTCGTGAACGCCATACGCGGCAAACCTCCCGATATCATCCACACCATCTGGATGCTTGGCGGTCCATCACTGTACGTTTCACTAGGAGTTTTTTCCGCGTACGATCTCCTTGGAATAGTTTATACTTCCGGCGATATTTCCGGACTGATACGATTTAGGGACCTGCAAGAAAAGAACTTACTCCTTTCTAAACGGCCGGCAACGCATCTGCAATTCCCTTGGTGTTGCGGTTGTTCACGGGCGGCGGTAGTCACTTGACATCAGCTGAACCGTTTGCTTGTTCGCCCCCTCTTCTGTAAAAAAAACAAGCTACATTTAAAGAACTATAGTTAATAAAAATTAAAGAAATATGTTAAATCGGCAAATCACGAAATTTTTGTGGTTATCTCCTTTAACTAAAGTCCTCCATGTGTTAACCGTTTCCTTAATATCAATAGTTTTGAAATATTTTAATATATCTCCTGATAATATTTTATGAAATGTCGTTTCATAAGGGCGATCTAAGTATTACTTTTGAGCCTGACCGTGCCGTTCTTTGTAACACACACAATAGTAACGCATAAAATTTTAAAGACTCTCTAAACAACTATTTGTCAACTATAAATTCTGCTAATATTACTATTACAGGTGACATAAATATAAATATATACCCTTAAATCTACTGAAAAATTATACGAATGCAATAACAGACTAAATTATTTGTACATATTATCTACACACGGTTTGCTAAATGAGAAAAGTTGCCTAGATCATATAACTATAAAATTAAATAAACCTAAAGTGTCAGCATTTATAGCAATTATTAACACAATAATTACTGATCATCTAAGTCTGTTACTAATTCTGTCAAAAAGTAAACATAAATCTATACAAACAAAAACTAAATTAATAATAGATTACGAAAAAGCCTACAACGTTTTGCTTGAAAAATCTTAGACAGTCTGTTACTGTGTGAAGACACTAACCTACTTATTGAACAGTCATATTTTAATACGGTGTTCTCCGCAGTCGCAGTCGAACGCTACATTAGAGTGTGTGTCGGCGGCTAGTGCGGGTGCTGTGGGTGGGGGGCGGGCGTTGGGCAAGTGCGTGTCGGCGAGCCAGCTGGCGCCGCGAGTGGTCACGCTGGCCCGCTCTGCCGCGCGCTCGCACTCGCACCACGCGCTCGCGCCCGGCTACATACTGCGCACCGATGCTCGCGGCATCAACATCACGCAGGTACGTTGTACGTTGGGCAAGTTCGTGTCGGCGAGCTAGCTGGTGCCGCGAGTGGTCACGCTGGCCCACAGCGCCGCGCGCTCCCACTCGCATCACGCGCTCGCGCTCGCGCCCTGCTATATACTGCGCACCGATGCTCGTGGTATCAACGTCACGCAGGTACGTTGTTCGTAGGGCAAGTACGTGTCGGCGAGCTGGCTGGTGCCGCTAGTAGTCACGCTGGCCCGCAGCACCGCGCGCTCCCACTCGCATCACGCGCTCGCGCTCGGCTACATACTACGCACCGATGCTCGTGGTATCAACATCACGCAGGTACGTTGTACGTTCGGCAAGTGCGTGTCGGCGAGCTGGCTGGTGTCGCGAGTAATCACGCTGGCCCGCAGCGCTGCGCGCTCGCAATCACATCGCGCGCTAGCGCTCGCGCCCGGCTGCATACTGCGCACCGACACTCGAAGCATCAAAATCACGCAGGTACGCTGTTTGTACTGTCTTCTTACAGCTCTTACGTACGTAGTAGTCCTAGAGCCACGCTGCATTTATTTTATTATTGTAGTACGAAAGGATCAGCTCGACCGGGAATGGACCATGCCCTCACAGATTATCAGCGTAAAATAGCGAGCTACTGTGTTTCATAATATAATGACTGTAGAGAACCGGAGACCCTTTCTGTTGGAAACGAGACATTTCATCTAAATCCTCAGGGGCGACAACACATCTGCATTTTAATTCTTAATTAAGGATAAATGTGTGTGTATGGTCTACAAACCAGAGCAGTTTGGAGACCTCTTTAAACTGAGTAAGACACATCAATTTATTTTATTACCCGGACCTTAGCTCATTATCTTAACATCTTTACAACTTGCGACTCGTAACTCTAGCGTTGTATGAAACGTGAAGGGAATAGCTGCGAATGTCGTATCAGTACGGAGGACGGAATGCGACTGGATAGCCAATCAGCGCGTATACACGCAATAATGCGTAATACGCCCAATATACGCAATGACGGTCACCGCTAGACTTTCGTGCCGTGAGTTGTAATAAAATGATTTCCAGACTTCTATATACACTAATAGACAACATTTTTAATAACAATAACATGACTTTCACATGAATGGGATGGATACAAATTGTCCATCTATTTGTGTCCATTTCATCCCGTGACAAATCGTATTCTGTTAATTATAAAACTTTCTGTTCTATTACAGCCACAAAAGTCCACCACTGAACATAGGCCTCGCACACAGAATGCATCATACATAATCTTTCCCTTGTCAAGTCGACCCATTTGTGATATTGCCTTAGTAATAATTAGCGCGGCGTAGCTTTACCAATACAAATAGATCTAGCAAAAACTTATCGCCTCTAGTACCAGATACCCTTCATTGTTTGCATCGCGTTCTAGTGTCTAGCATTTATGCTACTATAACAGTATGGCACATATTACCTTAAGCGTTAGTACCTCTCAAGGTACACCGCTGAATATAGGTCGCTCCCATAAGTTACCATATAGACAGGATATTTACGATTTTTAGATGTTATTAGGAAGATGCTACTGCTTATCTCTTTATTTCCCTCTGTTGCCTCTTGCGACACCTGCAGGGCGACGTAAGGGAGTGAACTTTCTAACACCACTACACGAGAAATACAGACAGAAGTGCCGAGCGACCATCTTACGTACCTGACGTCTTATAATAAATGATTAAATTGCACAGTCTCTGTTTCCGGTTATTCCGTTTAGCCACCCCAAAGAATCCACCCTAGGTTGGTGGAAATGCGTGTTCATCTATTTACCCCGGACGGGGTGGATAATCAGAATTCGTATACAGTGGATTTCGGCTATAACGACGATGAAGGGACCACTCTTTTTTCGTCGTTATATGCGGAAGTCGTTACAGGCAAAGGTAAAGAGATACAGACACGTACACACATGTATAGTTTATATTCATTTATTATTGAAAATATTTGCACACATAGTTGTTCACTGGTACATTTCAAAATGCTATTCAGAATATCACTTTGTAACTGAACCATAAATTTAACTTCGAAACATACACGCTTCCGTACCTACTTAGCTGATATCTATGAACAAAAGGTAAAGGTTTCCACATTTGCTGACCATCTGTGTGGATGTAAACAAAAGAAATGTTTGTTAAAGAAAGAAATCTTTGTTTCTTTGGCAGCCGACTCCGGTCGCAATATATACATGGGATTTCTAGGAATTTGTTAAAATGATTCATTAAAACAGTCACTACACCCGAACTCGGCGTTATATCCAAAGTCGCTATAGCCACCTGAATTTTGTACTAAATTATGCTTTAAATTTAAGGGACTTAGATTTAACGTAGCTACGAACGGTCGCTACAACCAACGTAATAATTGAAATCCACTGTATATTATTTTTCTTCCGATTCTCCCCGTAATATTTTTGAAATGCTGCGAAAAAACGCCAGTTCTATGCTAACACATCTGTGAGCAAAGATGTTTAAAAAAAACTATTGCAAATGTACATTAAATGAGACGAATTTATCAAGGATATCAAATTACGTCTACTCAATAATGAAATTGGAGTTGGTAATTGCCTGAACATATTGCGGAAATTATAAACTACCCAATAATATTGTTTAAAACGAGGAAGTTAACTTCGACTTAAATGTAATACGTAATGCGCGGACTTCAACAGGGTGTAACGGTAACGGTAACGGCAACACGTAATAAGTTTTCTGATCAGGTCCTTATTAAAGTGTATGTGTTGAACTGTACTTTGGGAGAAAAGTTGGACGAGAAAATTAAACTGAATTCCCACTTGATTATTGATTATCTATCCCGTCTGGGGTGGATAGATGGACACGCGTTTCCGAGTATTCACCCTAGGGCGGATAGATTCTTTAGAGTGGATATACGTAATAATCTTCTATTTCTCCGTAATATTTAATGTTAATAATATTTTTTCAAGGTGGATGACATCACCGAATGGCTGGAACCGCCACAACCTTTAAAACGTACTAGTCCTGACTGTCAGCTCAATAATATCCTCACTGAACAACACAAAACCAGAAAAGTCGAAAACCCTGATGAAATTGATGGTAACCTCCCCTCCTTTTTAAGAAACCAATCCGTTGAGGGTCTAGAATCTAAGTCTAAACATGATGTGGATGCGCCTTTGCCATTCTGCAGACATTACAGCATCCCTGACAATTGCGAAACTAAAGGGGAAGCAGATGACAGCGACTCCTCAGACGATGATCTGACTGACATCAGCGATTGGTACAAAAATGTTACATCATTCAAGAAAATCAACATGGAAGTGGACCAACCAAAAAACCTACTGGCTGGCATCGTAAAGAAGGGCGAAAATATTTTATCTCAGAAATCTAGTTATGATGTCACGGATACAACTGCTAAAAATAATGAGTATTTAAAATATGTGAAGAGAATTGCAGAGAAAGAGTGTAAGAATTTTGATATAGACTTAAATAAACCTTCACTTGTGACAGACGGTAGTAATAACATTCCAAAGACGTACCATTCCAATGTACCTAAACCAGCGGAGAAACCAAATTTCTTCGCAAAGAAACTTCTCTCGCCGAAATTGAGCAGATTATTTAAACCTAACAGCGGAGAGGTGATTCGAAATAAGCACGACCCTAATGACACTAAAGAAGAAAAATCAAGAAGCCACTTCTTTGTTAAAAAACCGGCCTCACCTTGTGTTGTTCGGTCGTCGTATAGAGTCAGACCTGTTGAAGATGAAAGAAAAGCAAACGTGAATGATGTTCTCAAAAGTGATCTGAAATTAGCAAGTATGGGAAAGCCAATGACTCCTATATTCCGAAGGCATCTACCCTCAGAAAAACCAGATTTTGTTGACGGTAGATTTAGCTATAGAGATCGACGGAATAGGGGACCAAAGACTGAAGAGAAATTTGTAGAAATTGGTAGAAATAAGATTAAAGCTCCAGTTAGTGCAATCGAAAACAATTTGACTCCTTTAATACGCAATGCTCAAACTAATAAAGTTTCTGCTTTAACTTCTGTACCTGAAAAAAAGGATAAAGCGGTGGAAACGGAAGGAAAAAAAGATAAAGCCCTAAAAAGACGGGAGTTAGGTATATCCAGGAGTAATTATGTAAGTCTTGCAAATTTAAAAATTAACAGTAAAAAGGATTTAGGAAGTGAAGTAAAAGAGAAGGCAAAGGGTTCTTTAAGCGAAAACTCGCCAGTAGAACGCGTTATTTAGATATAGGTGTTGGTCTATTGGGCACTGTTGGTGTGACATATGAGTACAAATTGTAGCAAAATATGCCTTTATATTTTAATCAAATTATTTTTCTATTATCGGTTGTGAAGTAAATTTTGCTTAACAGTAAAACGTTGTATAAATAATTTTTGGAAAATATACCTACCGTAAGAAATATCCATTGACTGAGTAGACCAATCTTAAAAAGCTCCGCCAGCGAATCATTGTCGCCTTTGTTACAGTAAAAACATAGATACAATAACATGTTATAATTCTTCAATAATTGATGATTGCTTCTCCAAATACGAAACAGTACAATAGTCAAGCCAGATTTCATACGCAATTAATGCGCTTTTAGTCAGTGCTCGATAGACCAGTAGTTCTGCGGTTGATAGACGTTTTCCGTAAGTTTGATAGCAACGTACGATATGTTAATACGTTAATATTTGAATATTGGGAAGGTATTAGACAGCCAACGTCGAAATATATTGTTAAGAAACAGATTGAAACCTTTTAAGGCAGTAATGTATAAATTTCAAAGTGCTCTTTACTAGTTTAAAAGATTTAAAACAGAAAGAAACAAAAGAGACAAATTGAAGTTCTATGGGCACGAGATGGTGATGATACCACACCTTTGTAAAATTGGGTTTCAAATAACTGCCAAAAATACGCAATTTATATTTTGCAATGTAAGTGTCCAAGAAGCTCTTAATTTGCTAGAAGGCTATTTTGTTTTATAATTTGGTAACATGGAAGTAGGATGAATATAGCAGTTAGATTGTATTCAGCGGTTTTCGTTTGCAGATGTCCAGGGAACAAATGTCGTATTTTCGAACGGAAGATCAATGTTTAGCAACTCAACTTTTGTTTTAGTTTACAAACCACAGACTTGTTACGAATGAATAAAAACAACGGTATTTAATGCTTTCCTTTCGCTAATCGTAATTAAAATATAAAATAATATACAATATACGTAATTTGGCAAACATCGCGGCGGCGTTTTGTTTGTTTAGATTCGTTATGGCGGCAACATTTTTACATATTTTTGCACAGCAGGATATTTTCTTTTGACGGAAACACTATAAATGTGATTGAAATCAGGCATTGGCTAAGAACTCATGAAGCGATATTTAGTCGAGCCCGTAGTAGTCGCACGATCGCTACGCGCAAAGTATATAAGAAATGTTATATTCGCTAAAGGCTCGAGCGCATGGCGGATTGACCGATTGATTTTTTTATTTACATTTATATATTTATCTCGTGGCTACCTAATACGATAAATTAATAGAAAGAAAAAAAAGAAAAACACATTTTTGGCACATATAGACAAAAATAGGACATAGCGATCTCTTTCCAGTATCAGTGGATATATCTGGACTCTTTTAAGCCTATTTTATGTCGTTCTTATGTAAGAAAGATATAACTCAACAGATCGTTTTATCGCGCCCGCGTCCTATGGACTTTACTGAAAATCGATCCATTAACCCCACAAATAACCCCGACTCCCGATCCCTACAAGTTTGCGGATGCTGCCGCCTCCGCGGTGGAAACGAATTCACACAAAACTGCGGTCTCGTGACTTAAATAGAATAGCAGTTCCTCTATCGCGGAAGACACGGGTAAAAATCGTTTCGTAAGATCTTAGCCTTAAAAGTTGGGCTAAAAAACATACATGAAAATTTTCCTTATGATTGGTAAAGTACTTGCAGCCGATTCACTGCGCAGCGTTCTTCTTCCTGCTTCTATGTTTAGTAATGCCTTTATAATAATAAAGGCATCTGTTCGAAATTAAAATGTTGATTAAAATCTGATTATAAAATTATATACTTAAATTTGACAAAGTTGGGGGGAGCAATCTGTTTCTTACTTTACTCTTGCCATGTTACATTGTATTTGATATACATTTGTTGATTTGTTATGTACTTATACGGTTTATAGTGACATTTAGCCTCAGCGTTAGCAAGTTAGGAGTGTATCGAAGTTACGGTTTTCAAGTAAATTTTCATAGAATTTATGAATACTGCTCACTACCTAAAGTTTAAAGATTCAAATCCATATTTATCGTATTATACTAATTATACCTTACAATCTCAGACGTACGCTTTAAATGAAATGAAATATTATAATTTCTTATTCTGATATTGAAATATCATAGATCGAAATAGGTAAACTCCATTTTATATTGATATATAGGTCCGGATAGAACTTAAGATCCTAGAAGTATTATAGACTGTGCCAAAATTAGATTGCAGAAAATTGATCTTTAAATTTAAAAATAGCGGTGTTCATGAATCAATTTTATCCTGGCTTTTGGGTTAAATTATCTATATTCTATACATTCGATTTTGATCCGTATTACAATAGTATAGTTGTTAAAGATTTAAGGATAAAAGTGTCATTTCAGGTTGCAGAAAAAAATTTGAGTCTTTAATGGAGATATTGACAATAGAATAGAATATCGAATAATTTTATATATATATATATATAATTATTCGATATTATATATATATATAGAGTGTATGTCACGCAGAGGGGTATGCAGAGACCACAGATTTCAATATTTGCACGATCCTGACACACTTCTCTCGCCTCCTACACATCCAAATACCTACGCAACGCATACATGCTCGTCGATTAAGGGTACTCTTAATTTGGCCCATTTTCAATATATCGCCAATTTGGTTGATAAACTTTCAAATAAAATCACCTAACATAATATTTTCATTTCCCTTACATTTCATTGACACCATACTTACCATCTCCTAAAACTGCTCTCGGATATAAATGGGCTTAGACATGTAGGCTTCCTGAGAAATTGTGCAATTGGATCACCAGTTTTCCTGCTGATTGGAGCATCAAGTTCGTAGTAAACGGTGCATGCTCCGATTACAAGCCTATTAACGTTGGTGTATCACAAGGCTGTGCAGTATCACCAACGCTGTTTCTTCTGCATATCAATGACATGTTACAAACCGGTAACATTCATTGCTATTCAGACAACAGCACTGGTGATGCTTTATACACCGTCCGTGCCAATATTTCTCGGGAAAACGTCGCAGAGTACCGGGACAAACTTGTGTCTGAAGTCAAAAATTTGTTGAACAAAGTCTTGGACTGGGGGCGACTAAATCTCGTCCAGTTTAATCCCCAAAAGACACAAGTTTGCGCGTTTACCGCTAAAAAACCCCCTTCGTCGTATCTCCTCAGTTTCAAGGTACTCCCCTTGTTGCCTCAGCCAGTCATTGGAATCCTCGGCGTCGATATATCGAGTGACGTGCAGTTTCGTGGTCACTTGGAAGAGAAGGCCAAATTGGTCTCTAAAAAGCTTGGCGTGCTCAGCTGAGTGGGGCATTATTTCATACCGGCTCACCTCCTGCAACTTTACAATGCCGGGTTCTGCCGCACATGGAATACTGTTTCCACCTCGGGGCTGGGGCTTCTCAGTGCCAGCTTCTTCCATTTGATCGCATCCAGCGCAGAGCAGTTCGAATCAACGGCAACCGAGCTCTTTCCGGTTGGCTTGTCTCACTGGCACTGCGAAGAAATGTTGCAACTCTGCGTATTTCATCGCATCTACCACGGAAAGTGCTCTGAGTAATTGTTCTGTGTAATTCCAGCCGCACAGTTTTGCCATCGCACATCACGATAAAACTCGCGATACCATGCATTCAATCTGGATGAATGGTGTTCCACCACTGTGCGATATAAAAGAACGACCGATACGACTTAGGGACCTTAAATAAAAAAGCCTATTCCTTTTTAAAAGATTGGCAACGCATCGGCAATTCCTCTGGTTTTGCAGTTGTTCGTGGGCGGCAGTAATCACTTACCATCAGGTGAGCTGCATGCTCATTTGCCCCCTCTCCTTTAAAAATATCTAATATTGAGTAGCAGAACTAGGGGCGTTTTCTAGAAAATTCCATACCAGAACTTTCTACACCTAGTCGGTCGGGACTGGTATGTGCTCGAACATTCTAGGCGTTTCAGTGGAAGAGGCCCTATATAAGACAAGTAAGGACTGCAATCGAGTCAGTATTGAACTGGAGAATCAAGCGAATCGAAGCGATATAACTGCGAATCAAAGTGATCATTGTGACTAATTATTAGTATTTTAAGTTGTAATTGGTGTTGGGTAATTAAAGTGTCAATTTTGGTAATTCAATCGGCCGTTTTTATTCTCACGAACCCCAAGCTCCTAGCACGATTTACTTAGTAATAGGAATGTTCCGTAGGCATTCAAATCGTAAATAATATTTTGACGTTTAGATTATTATTATTATATATTCAAAACTGTTATATACGTTTTAAAGTGTATTTTCTCTTTTTTATTTGTACACAACCACCCTAATTGATTGACCCTGATGTGCTTTGAAGTAGTCAATAAGTTTCAGAATCTGATCAAAATTTGGACAGATTTTGACATAAATTTTTTACTAAATATAACAACTAGGTTGCTTAAGTTATTAAAGCATAGTGATGAAAGACACAACTAAAAAGTCCGTACTTGGAGGTAATATAAAATATAAAAGTATAGTTCATTTCTGGTATTTTATTTAATATTATAAAATATTTTTTTATTTTGTGTTATAATTAATTCATTACAAGTGTAAAAGCCTAATTTCTAAAAAATCTATTGTTGTAAATAACACCATCTTGTAGATTAAAGCAGCACTAGTAGTGTATCTTGGAAGCTGACAGATACTTCTACGGTGAGTACATCACACTGTTATGACAATATTACACGGAGGTCACTACTGTACGAAAAGGAAACAAATATATTCCGAAATAAGATTCACTATTTAGACATCTAACATAAATGTTCTCGTAGCTCAGCGGGATTGCGACAGTTTGATACTGATATTAACCCGCGTTCGAATCCGAGTTCCTGCTTCATTTTAATTAATTATTATCAATACCGTAGAAAAATAGTTGAATTAATTTGAATGAAGTTGGCTATATAAATTTACGGTACTTATTACTAATATATAACTATATACTTATAGTAACTTACTATAGATAACTTAAGTTAGATAAAAATGAACTTTCTGGAGAACATCACTTTCCGCCGTAAGAGGGTGCATGCAGATTCATGTATTGTTGACTGTTAATAACCTGCAGATACACTCAATAGTACGTGTACAAGCATGTCAGACATTTCGATGGACGATGGTGATCAAATTCAACTACTAAAAGAACAAATGGAAAACTTAACATTACAATTACACAGTGCGCATACCGAAATCGAAATATTGTCTTTAGAGAACAAAAGTCTGAGAAAACGAATCCGGGACTAATTAAAAAAAATGATTTAAATAAAAAAGTAACGAACTGTTCATTTAAATTAAGAAGCTAAAAATAAACTGAACAATATCAACAAACAAGCCTAAACCGGAAAAATGTAATGTAAGTGAAAAGAGAACCGAAGTAATTAGTAAACAAAATATGGATAAAGTCACGACAACGAACCAAAACAGTCAATATTATGAGAATCTCCACACCGCTAACTTTGTAAACAAAAAAAATGTGCATATTGAGCACGGATAACAGAAATAATCTACTGTCGATTGCAGAAAATACTTTTAGCGATGACTACGAAATCAGTCATTACCAGACATCCAGCAGAGAAATTGAACAGCTTTTACTAGGAATAGAACATAAGTTGGTCAACTACAACTATGCATGACTACTGTATTAGTCTACTAGTTGAAGAAGACTTCAAAAGAACAAATAACTACTGTAGTTTAGTACTAAGTATCCGAAAATCATTAAGTGAAATAAAACAAACCAATGTGATCCTATGTTTACCAATATTCAAATACATAAACTATGCCAATATTTATCATCGGAGAATTGAGACATTTTACAATCTCATTTTCCATGATATTTTGACACATGAACATGCCTACTTACTCGACAGTAATCTCAACTTGCAATACGATCACAGAATGTTTTGTAAGACGACTGGCAAAGTAAATAACTTAGGACTTTATACAATTTCAAAGATATATCCAAATTAATAAGAGACGTACAAAATCCACATAATGTACAAAATAATAATGAAAAAATCAATGATAAACAATAATTTTTTTCTTGACTACTGAATGTGATTCCACTAATTTGAATATTTTTAAAGGTCTGCGGTGGCAAGAACTACCAAACATTTCGAAGCTCAGTTTCAGGATTGTTCGAATGCTGTGCCGTATAACTAAAGAGCTGTAAAACAATAATTGTTTGTGTATGTAGGGTACCAAAGTATAACAACCTTAACAAGTTCTTCGAAAAGTTGGAAGACCTCTTCAAATGTATTTCCGGAAAACGTAATATGAATATTGTAATAGTAGGTGATTTTATAATTAACATACTGGATAAAAATAACGCTACTTTAGATTTCGAATGTCTACTTCTAAATTACAATCATAAACTTGAAATAAATCATCCTACCGGGTTAAAAAGTAACACTTGTATTGATAACTTTGCCCACAATTTAATGAAACCTTGTACGTCGGAAATCCTTGAGATAGCTATATCAGATCACACCACACAACTAATTGAAACGCCTATAAAAAAACAATGGACGTAATTTGCTTTTGGCTTGCTAATTCATGTGATTTAAGTAAACAAAATATCATAAAGTTTAAGGAATGTTTAAAAAATCTTTCTTTCAGTGAAATTTATAGCACAATAGACCCAAATAAAGCCTACGATAGTTTTGTCGGTATTTTTATACTATTTTATAACTTATGTTTCCCCTTTAAAATAATAACAATTAAAACAGCTAGTAAAACTAAACGAGTATCGCGTGGAGTAATAATGTGCAGCAAAAGAAAGAGTCAGTTGCTACGGACCTGTAGACTCAAACCCACAAAAAAAAACAAATTAAACTATTTAAAATATAGTAGAAGATTCAAAAGAGTTATCAATTAACTCATCTTCCTCAAAATTATTACAAAATAAAGACTTCAGATAACATATCAAAAATGACGTGGCGAATAATAAGTACTAAGAGCCATGTTCAGACTCAAAATCAGAAACAGTTGCAAACCATACTTCATCAAGTCCAAAGTAGTGGCTTTACTTAGCTTATACATATTCGAAGCAGCTGTTTCCGTAAAATCTAATCCTGATCTGTTCGAAAAGCTATCTGACGCTGTCAGCCGCAACCGATGTGACAACCATTTACTGTGCATACGTAAATCAAATACTAAGTTAATACGCAAAAGCATATTTTGCATGGGCGCGGTAATATTTAATAAAATATCAAAACAAAATTAGGAACCTCAATATGACTCTTTTTAAAAAACGGCTAAAGGAGTTATTGATATTGTAACGCTCCCCCCCCCCTCTTTTATTTTTATTTTATTTTAAAAATTATATACATGTGACCAGAATAAATA